>JAUNZO010001091.1:0-88682 GCA_031894775.1 Chloris gayana
AATGAGTCGCTCTACCACAACCTTCACCCCTACCCGCCTCGTCTTCCTCGATGCGCAAGCCACTCCTCGAGAAGCTCGACAACTCGTCCTCTCGTTGCCTCTTTGCCGCAGATTTGAATGGAGACGGTATTATCCTACGTTAGTAAGATTGATTAGTAAATACTAGGTGACACCATGTGCTTTGTTGTGAAATTCCTTAATAATATATGTGATGTTAAGTGTTATTGTTAAGAAATAAATAGAGAAAAAGATTGGAGATATCTATGTTTGGTGTTGGATTTGATGGATCTAAATTGTTAATTGACAGATGGAACAACTAAGACTCAAGCATCACGATGGAAATTATTGAGATGATGTGGCAGCATGAGAGTTGAGAGAATTGATATTTAAATAGTGGAAATTATTGAGATGATGTGACAGCATGAGAGTTGAGAGAATTAGCATTTAAAGAGCTAGTGGGTTGTAACTTTTATAGATAAGTAGATTAGATTGCCTAGTGAATTAATAATCTATCCCTGTGAATGGACGGTTAGATTTGATTGTTACTACCACATTCTTTCAAGTAGTAAAATGCACCGTACAAAGGCCAAATTTCCTAATATTTCTGTCATGAATTTTCCACCTGACGAGGAGGATTTCCATTATATGGATGTTGCATGTGCATATGCTGCTTGAGCTCACAGAAGATCGCGTAAAGAAGGTCCCTTCGATACTGTCTTTGACGTACCATAAGCGTCACTCTTTGTTCACCATGATTGACCGTCAGCCGTGAGGCGTATATCGTCGGTGCGCGAGCGGAGAGGGTGGGCGCAACGGCCACGTGAACAGATTAGATATAACTAATGAAATCAAAATGAAATCCGATTAAAGAAAGAGGACAACAAGAAGTGGACTTTTTTTACGAGAGGCGAGAGCCAATACGCCACAAAGGGCCCCTCTCCGGCGCGTATAATACTTGAACGTCCCGGCCTGGTGAGAGCAAGGAATAGAGAGCTAGCCAGAGCAGGAAACGGAGCAAAGCCACAGAGCAAGCAGGAGTGATCCCGCTGATACTCCCGTGTTCGCCCTCACATCTGTCCACGAAATAGTTTCCTGCACGATGGCCAACCAGGAGTTGATCCCGCTGATGAAGCCGTACAAAATGGGGCAGTTCGAGCTCTCCCACCGGGTCGTGCTAGCGCCGCTGACGCGGTGCCGATCCTACGGCAACGTGCCGCAGCCACACGCGGCCGTCTACTATTCCCAGCGCGCCACTCGTGGCGGCCTGCTCATCTCGGAGGCCACCGGGGTGTCCGCCACCGCACAGGGGTACCCAGAAACCCCCGGCATCTGGACGCAGGAGCAGGTCGAGGCGTGGAAGCCCATTGTCGACGCCGTCCACCGAAAGGGCGCGCTGTTCTTCTGCCAGATTTGGCATGTTGGCAGGGTCTGCACCAGCAACGGTACACGGGTCGCACGTCTCTATGTGCAAATGATGAATTGATTGGTCATTTGATCTCACTGATTTCTCTTTGAATTGTGGACGGACTATCAGATTTTCAGCCAGATGGACAGGCGCCCATCTCGAGCACGGACAAGCAGGTCACGCCAGACAGCGAGAATGGCATGTTGCTGGTGTACTCCAAGCCGCGGCGCCTGCGCACGGACGAGATCCCCGGCATCGTCGACGACTTCAGGCGCGCCGCGCGGAACGCGATCGAGGCCGGGTTTGACGGCGTGGAGATCCACGGCGCCAACGGGTACCTCCTGGAGCAGTTCATGAAGGACAGCGCCAACGACCGCGACGACGAGTACGGCGGCAGCCTCGAGAACCGGTGCCGCTTCGCGGTGGAAGTCATCGACGCCGTGGTTCGTGAGGTTGGTGCGCATCGCGTGGGCATCAGGCTGTCGCCTTTCCTTGATTTCGTGGATTGTGTTGATTCCGATCCCGTTGCACTCGGCAACCACATGGTACAACAGCTCAACAAGCACGATGGGTTCCTCTACTGCCATATGATAGAACCACGGATTGCCATTGTTGACGGACGGAGGCATATTCCTCACAGACTCCTCCCGTTCCGCAACGGGTTCAATGGCACGTTCATAGCTGCTGGCGGGTACGATCGAGAGGAAGGCAACAAAGTGGTGGCAGAGGGCTACACCGACCTCGTTACTTACGGGAGGCTTTTCTTGGCCAATCCGGACCTGCCGAGAAGGTTTCAGCTGGATGCACCCCTCAACGAATATGATCGTTCCACGTTTTATACGCAGGATCCGGTTGTTGGCTACACGGACTACCCATTCCTTGATGATCGCATCAATGACTCAAAGAATCAAGCTTAATCATGAGGATATCATATTTATTTGTGACTTGTAATGTGTATGGGTCATGCAAGATGCAACCACTTGTTTGGTTTCTCCCATTCACGAATCACGATTCACCACGGGTTTATATATAGATCACTGGTTGGCGTGAAAAGATATGTGAAACATCGGTGTGTACTGGAATAAAGCATCAATTTTGTTGAACTATTGTATTTGTTTAGTTTTCCCCCATAACTATTGTATTTGTTTATTATTGAAACAACTACTCCCACATATTTATTGACGTTGGGGCATGATGGATTAGCTAATTTTAGCTCGCTTCTGCTATCTGAAACATCATTTTTTTTCACCGGAGGAAGTATTATTGTATTTGGGTAAAAGTTCCTTTTACTCTCTCGAATAATACACTTTGTCCAAATTACACCTCGAAAAAAATATTGACTCATTTTACTCCTTCAAACAATTTATGTTGGTACAATTTACTTCCTTATTGAATTTTTCTTTTTAATTTCTCTTTATACAATCTAAGTTTAGTGCTCAAATTTTGCAACGATCATTTTTATTGAACCTTACGTTTTAAAATATATAATCTATATTTGAATATATTTTTTATAGTTTAGTAGCATCAAAATATCATCTTAATTATATAGTTCTAAAAGTGTATACATAATATTTAAGAAAAATATATAATATTTTGTTTTATATAGGGAATGGTACCATATATCATCATGCATAATTTGAGCTTCAAAATCAAGTCGTACCAAGAGAAATTACATAAGGGAGTAGATTGAGGCAACTTAAATTGTTTGAGCCAAGATTTTGTTTGGGTGTAATTTAGACAAAGTGGATTGTTCGAAGGAGTAAAATAGACTTTTTCCTTGTATTTGTTTTACATTTTTTTCCTTTCAAAAGTTTAAAAATTAGAAAAAAAATCATTCCACAATTTTAGGTACCAATTGATCCGTATGAGAAAAAAGGAAAACAAATGACACCTCATCGCATCAGAGTAAAAGCAATTGAGATGTGACCATGTGTCCCATGTGATTTTTTTAGATAATGAAAACAATCTTCTGGCATTTTGCATTGTTGTATACGACCGAAATGGTATTATTATATTAGTATAGTTATGTTAAATCAACATGCAAGCTGAACAAAAACAATCATCAAGAGAGCAAGAACGGTTCAGCCTAGGAGTGAAGTATATTGCAATGGTCACCCATATTGCGAATAAACTCATGACAAACTCCAGTGATTGGCAAGGTTGAAGGATGAACTCTTGATGTCAATTTTTTGTAGCAATCTCCAAAAGTGAAACTAGTGAGTTGCTCTAAAGATAAGTTGCATTAAGGAATTAATGGATTTTCTGTTCAAAATAATGGCAGCTGCTAATATTCAGTCGATTGAAAGTTCGCAAAACTTTAAGTCGACAACGTAGACCGACGGTTGGATTGGTTGACCAAGAGCTCTCATATTACCTTCTATCCCTCACCATTTCTTATCGTTCCTAGCAAAAAAATCCCTTAAAAGTTTTAAACATAATGGGCATAAACAAATAACAAAGAATTTGTTTACTTGAAAAAATGTAAGATATTTTTTAATGTATGCTATAAAATATATAAGATAAATTTTTAATGTATGTTATAAAGTTATGCAAAAACACATAACCACATAGATTTTCAAATTATAAATTTACATAAAATCATACAAATCAAATTAAAACCGCATGGCTCGTTATTGATCATGGGCCTGTTATGCCCATGCATGGACCCGGTAAGCCACTGACCAAAAGTTTTGAAACTTTCATTCCATTGAAGCCATGCAAATGTGAAAAACATTATCATTATGGGAAGGCCTTATTGACCAAAATATGGCAAACACTTCAACAATAATTAATCTCTTTTCCTTCACTCCCCAAATACTAAGCCGTTAACCCAACATATGACTAATATTACTGGGCTTTAGGATGCCGGGTAGTAACAGTAATAATGCACAACACGTTAGTAGCTATGTGGCATTCAAAAAAGAGGTGATGTATAGTTTCATTATGGTTACAAAAACTACACTTTTGAGTACCTTTTGGGGTCTGTCATGTTCATTAGACCTCCATGATCAAGATTTTCATGTTGACTTGGATTTTCAATATTTGAAATTTCCCAACGACCATCGTTTTTTACGTTTTTCATATTGGAGTGAATCCCAAGATTTTCTTCTCTTTATCATTTTTATCTTTGAAAGTCACTAAGATGTTCATTTAAAAGAAGGGAAAACTATAAATTTTGGTTGGATCTTCAAACCTAACCCCATCTATTTAACTATCAACTTAACACCCTAATCATTACTAACCATTTTTTTGTCCAAAGTAGGATTACAACTTGGCATAGCCAACACCCTATCAGCAGCGGAGCATTGATCCTCCATATCATTTTCCAGCAATGTTGTGAACCGGCTAAAATAGAAACATAGACCCGTTTTACGGTTAACCATTGGAATGGCTCCCGGACTGCGTATCCGACTTGCCTCTCCTCGTGACTTCTAGAACATGCCATGCTCGTGTGTGTGTGGGCGCGCGTGCACGCGCACGCAGAGAAGGGTGAATGGATGAAATCATCATTGGCATAGAGCATATCGCTCGAGAAAAAAAAGCATATGTGCTATTTAATGATGTGTGTGTATGTGCAATCAAATGATAAGTGTTTGTATATGTGCTACTAGATGATATGTGTGAGAGGTATAGGACTGAAGCTTTTCGGAGGCTTACTAGTTTAACAAAAGACTAATATATATAAAAAATAGCATTTTTTATAGGTCATTTAGTGTAATTTTGTGTTGCCTAGGGGGCCATGGCCCCCATTGGCCACACCCTTGGTCACGGGGAGCCACATGTTGTGTATATAGCCCTCACATTACGGATTGTCGTATATGGCCCTCGCATTACGGATTGTCGTATATGGCCCTGGCACGACGGTTGCTGATTACCGTCAAACATGCAATCACTTTATTTACTTTCAATCAATGTTGATCTAACATCTGTCTTTATTTCTTCTGAAACCATTGCATTTTGTATAACAATACAAATGTATCAACTCATACATAAAAATACATATGTCAAGAGTATCAGAATTTATTCTTGTCACTTAAGTTATGTTGCATAAATCATGCACATTATTTTTCATCCAAATGGAATGGAGGATGAGCAACTTGATTAAGCAGTTATAAACCGACTAGTCGTCATGGCAATCTTCAAGAAAAGGATAGTCAGTGTAGCCGATGACTGGATCCTGAGTGACAAATGTGGAGCGATCATACTCATTCAAGTGTGTGTCCAGCTTAAACCTCTTAGGCAGGTCCGGATTAGCCAAGAAGAGCCTCCCGTAGGCAACGAGGTCAGTGTAACCATCGGCCACCACCTTATTGCCTTCCTCTCTGTCGTACCCGCCGGCGGCGATGAAAGTGCCATTGAACGCTTTGCGGAAGGAGAGGAGCCTGTGCGGGATCTGCCTCCGGCCATCGACGTTGGCCATCCGTGGCTCCACCATGTGGCAGTAGAGTAACCCGTCGTGCCTGTTGAGCTGCTGCACCATGTAGTCGCCGAGCGCCACGGGGTCGGAGTCAACGCAGTCAAGGAAGTCCACGAACGGCGACAGCCTGACGCCCACGCGGTGCGCGCCCACCTCGCGCACGACGGCGTCGATGACTTCCACCGCGAAGCGGCACCGGTTCTCGAGGCTGCCGCCGTACTCGTCGTCGCGGTCGTTGGCGCTGTCCTTCATGAACTGCTCCAGGAGGTAGCCGTGCGCGCCGTGGATCTCCACGCCGTCGAACCCGGCCTCGATGGCGTTCCGCGCGGCGCGCCTGAAGTCGTCCACGATCCCGGGGATCTCCTCCGTGCGCAGACGTCGCGGCTTGAGTACAGCAGGCCGAGCTCTGCGAGTTCGGCGTCCGGCTCTATCTGCTTGTCAGTGCTCGAAATGGGAGCCTGTCCGTTCGGCTGAAAATCTGCACACATGCACATCAGTTCGCAAAGTATTATCAGTATAACTAGCGATCAGTAAACTAATAATAATCGCACGACAGATAATCATCTCGCAGCGAACACGTACCGGTCATCGAGGCCCTGCCGACGTGCCAAATCTGGCAGATGAAGATGGCGCCCTTGCGGTGGACGGCGTCGACGACGGGCTTCCACGCCTCGACCTGCTCCTGCGACCAGATGCCGGGAGTCTCTGGGTACCCCTGCGCGGTGGGGGAGATATCCGTGGCCTCCGCGATGAGCAGGCCGCCCGTGGTGGCGCGCTGCGAGTAGTAGAGCGCGGCGTGCGGCTGCGGCACGTTGCCGTAGGAGCGGCACCGCGTCAGAGGCGCCAGCACCACCCGGTGCGAGAGCTGGAACTGACCCATCTTGTAGGGCGTCATCAGCGGGATCGCGTTTTCCTCTACCTGTGCCGCCACCATCTTTTGGCTATGGCTTTCTGCTTGCCTGCGCCTGTGCGAGTGAGCCTAAGCGCGCTCTTGTGTTCTCTGCCTCTATGCTTTTGCAGGGTTGCACCGGTTCCGCAGGTATTTATAGGTGCCGGACGACAGCGTCGTCAACGTGCTGACGACACGAAGGTACGAGTTTCTCGTTCGTGTGCCCTTTTTGCTCCCGTGCCGAGCGTCATCGCCTCCGTCACAAGGTCGTTTTCAGCGGCCAAGAACATCAGCCATGACAGCTGATCTCTTTTCTAGCGCCATGTCGTATTTTCTGGCGTACTGGCGAATACCGTGGTGCGGAGACGATAACCGGACTCTGTTTTTTGAATTAAAAAAGGACAAAAAAGAGAAGATAACAGGACTCTTGCTGTGTCTTGCATCTTTCATTGAATTCATTCAACCACGTGTGGTCTGAACTGGCGGCCGGGACGCGGTCGTGTTATCGTTTTCGGATGACTACACAACGCTGTGGTGTTTCGATGCACAAACACCCGTCTTTTTTAGCTAAATTCGGAGAAATTGTAAATCAAAGTGCCTTTATATATTTGCTTGCTTTCACCAATGCAAAATGACATTTTGGTAAATAAAGTCACCACCAGTCGGCCGGCGCATTGAGGAGCTCTTAGAGCATCCGTAGTGCACCCAAAATTCTCAACCATCAGTAATATGTTAAGAAAGTGTGACAAATCACTGTTGTGGTAGCGAACACAACACATGCCTAAGAATTTATGGTGCGACTAAGTTATGATGTCAGAAAATATGATAACAAATCAAACATGTCCTTAGTCATGCCACATATTCTTAAACAATCGTTTCGTTCAATATCATAATTACTATTTGCCAAACTTTATTATCATCTTACCGTACATATTAGACTTTAGTTTCTCGTTGAATCTCCACACTCAGATTTCTTTATCGAATTTTTTGTGGCAGCCACACACCCTTTAATATTTCTTCTCCACAGTTAGTAATTAGTGCCTCAACCAAAAAATGACCCCTATAAATGAGTAAAATAAGAGAGGCACATCTAAACAGTGGGTGGAAGTTGATGAATCAACACTTAGTTTTTGAGTTTAAGCACGCGTGGCTGCAAGTGGAAGACATCGATCGGCGATCGGTGATACACTATCAAGGTTGCGAAAAAGTTGATTCATACGACTGTGGATGCTCAACTTCAGTGCAAGAAGCTAGCACACCTGTTTTGCATCTTCGCACTGCAAAAATACCATAGGAGCTGCCCCTATAGACGAAAAATACAAAAAGAATTAATTCGTTCAATACAAATTATAAAAGAAAAAAACATATAGTACTATCTGGGATCGCTCAATAACTTGAAAGAAAGGGACCAGTCTCTCCTTTTATCTATTTTCAATGAAGATTTTGCAAATCAAATTATGCAGATTCCTTTGTATGAATCTAATGGACCAGATGTTCTCATTTAGAAACCAAACAAGAGGGAAATTTGGTCACCTCAAAGTGTTTACAAACTAATTCATCAAGAGGATATAAATTAAACAGATCCAGTCAAACTTTATTATCAATTTTGAATATGAACTGGAAAAATAATAAAATTCTTCCAGATGTTCATTTGGAGATTCATGACAAAAAATTTAGCTAATATGCTCAGAGGGTGCATAGAAGAATAAAAAGATATCTCTTGTGAATGCACCCGTTGTTCACAACCAGAAAATGATGTGCATATTTTCTTTAGATGCACTATGTTAGAGCAGTATGGTATGCTTCTCCTTTTGCATTGAAAACTGACATGCTTGCACTATGTTATTCACACTGCCTTATCTTACATTAAAGATTCAAAACAAATGGATCTTTTCTGTTATATTCTTAGGTTCTTATGGAAATCTAGGAATAATCATAGATTTCAAAGGAAGGAAACATCTATTGCCTCGATTATCTTTCAAGCTAAAGCTGCACAAGCAGCTCAGTATGAAGCATTTGAAGTTGAGCAAAAGGAGATCATATGATGCAATCTGAAAATTTAGATCATCTTGATATGCCTATCATTTCAAAATGCAAAATTTCTTGCATGTCAGATGATGCTTCTTTTCTTGAATGGAAAGATTTTGGACTTGGTGTTTTCATATCTCGTGGAGGGAAAATTATCAATGGAATGTTGTCAATTTCTTATGGACAACATGATTCTTGTTCTTAGTCTGACAAATATGCATAATTCCAATCTTGACTAGAGGATTACACCCTCATCAGAGAAATAGGGAATAAATAATCACTTATTAACAACGACCTTTTCTTACATTCCTAGGTTAGAAAATTTCATAGCTGACTCCTTAGGTAGGAATGCTTTTAATGTTACAAATGGTAACTGTATTTTTTCTTGTTCTATTTTTTATCATCAAAATGGTTGCCCTTTAGAACATTTGAATTGTAATATGCCTTCATCGGTCAAACACTAGATTTTGATGTATATACAGTATGAATGAAGTGCCCTTTTATGGGCGTGTTTCCTTTAAAAAACTTGAAAAAATGGGAAAAAATAGGACGGAGAGGAATTACAGATGCGAAGACGTTTCGGCTTGAATGAAAATTAAATCCATCCGGTCGCTGTACTGAACTACTGATATCATGGAGTTGACTACGGAACTCACTGGCTGACTTCCACTGCTCTGTGCGCTGCGCTTCTGCCGCTTTCCGCTCGCATCCACTCCGCCCGGACCGGCCCTCGCCGCCGATCGCGAGTTGACGAACGAGATGCAACCCCACGCCTCACCGGCGGCCGAGAAGGCGACCGCGCCATACGGGTCCTGGGAGTCGCCGATAACCGCCGCCGCCGTCTCTGCCGCCGGGGCGCGGCGGACCGTCGAGGGGCTCGCCGTCGCCGGCGACGGCCGCCTCGTCTGGGTCGAAACGCGCCCCGAGGAAGGAGGGTACTGCGCGCCCACTCCAAAATTTCAGAATCAGTCGTGTCGGGTCCGATGGTTTGTTTGTCTGAACCCGTTATTCTCGTCGTCAGGCGCGCGGTCCTCGTGAAGGAGGCGGCGGAGCCGAGCGGCGAGGCTCAGGACGTGACGCCGCTGGGGTTCGCGGTGCGGTCCCTGGCGCAGGAGTACGGCGGCGGGGCTTTCTCAGTTCAAGGGGACACTGTTGTCTTCTCTAACTACGACGACCAGCGCCTTTACAGGCAAATCGTTGGAGGTGCCTAGCTAAATTTTCTTGTCTAAGATTGTTTTTAATTGCTAAATAATCCGATTATGGAAAGAATGATTGTATTATCCCTTTTGGCCTTAAATGTCATACTATTTGCTAAAAGGGGTGCTACTTTTGCAGTTATGTTGACCTCAGGTCTAAGAAAGGGTTGTTCTGTAGCTGACCTTTCAAATTCTTCATATTGTTGGTTTCAGATAACTCACCTCTACCACTGACACCAGATTATGCCGGATCGGTAGTCCGTTATGCAGATGGTGTCTTTGATCCTCACTTCCATCGTTTTATGACCATAATGGAAGGTGAACAGTTCAATTCAATGTAGCATGTTAATAGTGCTCCTTGCAGTTTTTTTTTTTGTGAAATTCATGCCAAGTTTTGACAACAGATCATCGCCATAATAGCTCAAATCCTGTCACAACAGTTGCTGCTGTAACATTAAACCATGAAAGTATTGACGGTAAGGAGTCCTTGGTTGAAATACACCTATACTGCATTGAGTTTCTCTTCACATATTTCTTAAAAATATCACGTTTTCCCTCAGAACCAACTGTGCTGGTCAGTGGCAATGACTTCTATGCCTTTCCACGCATTGATCCTACTGAAAAGCGCATGGCATGGATTGAATGGAGTAACCCAAACATGTCATGGGATAAATCACAATTGTGGGTTGGATATTTCTCTGAGAACGGGTAAGGTATTATTTTTCGTTGTTTGGAACCGGTAATATGCATGTTTCAATTTGGTGAGTGAATAAATTTTGTGCTCTACCACATGAATGAGCATAAAGTCTTTCGTGCCTACTAGCTACATATCTTAAGAGGAGAACTGTTCTACATTTTCCATCACTCTATTATATAGTGAGTTCACAGCAAATTCTTGTCTAGTTAATGATTTTACATAACAACATATTTTAGATTCTTTGGAACAGAGGGTAATTGAATCAGATATTTGTGGTGTTGGACTTGATGATAAATTTGATTGGGTACTTGATTCAAATCATATCATGACATTGGTTAGATAGGATTTGTTGGAAAATCCTCAGATTTTATCTATCACTAGGATGCTCTTTGCCCTCCAAGTCTTATGACTATATATAATCTGCCCTTGAGGTTCAAGCAATAAATTGACAATGTTAAGCCAAACCCCTCAACATTTCCTTTTCCCCGATAAAAAGAATGGATCGATCATGGTGTTGTTCGTTGCTCAAAGAATGTAATACTGTTCTGTGAACCTTCGTAAGATTTTCCACTGTTTATTTTGCACAGAAGAATACAAAAACGGATTTGCATTGCTGGCGGAGACTCAACGTTAGTGGAATCGCCTACTGAACCCAAGTGGTCTTCGAAAGGTATATGCATGGGAATAGTGATTTAGCTTTTCTTCATCTGTGCTGGAGGAATTGCAAGGGGGTCCTCTCTTAATTTGCACATATTTTAATTGTATTTGATTCTACTTATCAAGAATGTTAACCTGGATAGTTGACTATTGATGCATTGAATTATCCACTAATAAACACAATCTGAATTTTCAAAATCTCACTTTACTCCATCGACCTTTTTTAGGAGAACTGTTCTTCATAACAGATCGACGGAGTGGGTTTTGGAATATTTATAAATGGGTATAATTTTCTCTAGCACTTGTTTTTAGTTTTTGTTCTGTTGCCTGTTTTTATGATGACATTCCAAAGCCTTTGTAATAACTATATTTTAGTTAGAAGATGAAGTGGGGCATACAGTCTGTAACTCTCTTATTGCTTTTGTTACATATGTTATTGCATCAATGATTCTAAAATCTAATTTATTTACTTAACAAATGGTTATGCACTTATAGGTACAATGTTCATCTTTCACTGGAAAAGAAGAGTGGTAGTAATGTTTATGATGATAGCCTAGGTGTCCTATATTTAGTGTTCTTGAGACTTTGAATAGGACTTTTAACCATGTTCGCAAAACCCACAAAGCAAGGAGGATAACTATTTCCTCACTAAAAAAGAAACTTTGAACTCTTTCTGTTATGAACTTTTTATATGCTGATTTGTTTGTGACAGGATGAGCAGAGTAATTTAGTAGCACCGTTGTATTCACTTGATGCTGAATTCTCAAAGCCCATGTGGATTTTTGGTGTCACCTCCTATGATTTCATTGGAGAAGATGCCTCAAATCACAAAATCGTTTGCTGTTACAGGTGTTCATTTTTTTCCTTACAAGTGATTTATTTAATTTAATTCAGAAGTATAACAATTTTTTTTTGCTGTTTTATCCAGGCAGAATGGACGGTCATTTGTGGGAATGCTTGACCGTGATTCCGGGTCTTTTTCAAAAGTTGACATTCCTTTCTCTTCTGTGAATAATATAGTAAGCATAATATCTTGTGAGATTCCTTAGAACTGACTAATATGTCATTGTAAGATTAGAGTTTACTACTTAAATTGTTTACTGAGATGATACGTAAACCTTTGTGATGTGCTAGGTGTCTGGAGATGGATGCTTCTATATTGAGGGTGCATCTGCTAGCCTTCCAGTATCAATCGCAAAGGTTGACTTAACTTCTTTCATTTCATTAATTGTCTCATAGTCTCAATGCTTAACATTGTATCCTTCAGTATAAAATTGAACTTCTTGTTTCTCTACCAGGTGATGCTTGATGATAAGAGAACTATGGCAACTGATTTCTCTATAGTTTGGTCCTCCTCAGAGGATGTTACAAAATATTCATCTTACTTTAGCTCGCCTGAATTTATGGAGTTTCCAACTGCAGTACCTGGTCAGCATGCATATGCTTACTTCTATACTCCGTTTAATCATATTTTCCAAGGCCCATCAGATGAAAAGCCTCCATTGCTGGTCAGAACCCATGGTAATTGATCATCTCTTCTTGTCCTTTCTCCTTGAAGGTGCTTAAAACTAATCATATCTTGTTGCTGCTTTTTCACCTTTCTTCTCTGACTTTCTGTGTTTTTGTTCTTATTTTTAGTATCACTTATGTTCATATTGTAGCAAAACTTATCAGAAAAAACTTAGAATTGATATTCATGTATATATGTTGTATATAAGAACGACAAAATTTTATCTGTTACTTAAGTCTTCTTTTTCAAGCGAAAAATCTGGTGTTTATTTCTGTTTACGCGACCTGTGTGCACACTTTTGATGGTAAAAGAGCATATAATGGCCCTAACTGACTTTACTTACCAATTCATGTGACAAGTTCGTTAGCAAAGCAACATATCTGGAATCTTCTCTTAACAGTACTGTATTTTTTTTTCTACTTCAATTTCTTAGGTGGACCTACAGATGAAGCACGTGGTGTTCTGGATCTTAGTGTGCAGTACTGGACTAGCCGGGGATGGGCCTTTGTTGATGTTAACTATGGTGGAAGCTCAGGTCTTTAGCTCTTTCTTGTTTGAGTGTATCTCTCATGAAGAACCATGCATGCTATGTACTTGATAATCCAATGATGAATTTCCGTCCTTTCTACTATCAAATATTTTTTGTGGTGATAGTTCTTTTGATGCCTACTCCTTCACTTTCTTGAAGGCTATGGGAGAGAATATCGAGAGAGATTATTGGGGCAATGGGGCATAGTTGATGTAAATGATTGCTGCAGTTGTGCTACATTCCTGGTATGTAAACTCCTGTTTATTTTCCTGTAGAATATGTAGTCAGCAGCTATTCTTCTACCTATGAACGTACATGCTTTGCCATGCTGATTTTCAGGTGCAAACTGGAAGAGTGGATAGTGAACGGCTTTGTGTTACTGGAGAATCTGCTGGTGGATTCACAACTTTAGCTTGCCTTGCTTTCAGACAGACTTTCAAGGCTGGTTCATCTTTATTTGGGGCAAGTTCCAGCTGTCATAAATTTCTCTGTCTTCTAGTTTCAGCGTGATACATCTAAGAACATATCTATTTGGCGTTTATGCTATCTCTATAAGCAGATTGCTGACTTAGTACCTTTATAAGCAGATTGCTGACTTAGCTTCATTGAGGTCCGGAATGCACAAGTTTGAGGCATACTACATTGACAACCTTGTGGGTAAGGAACTTTGCTCTCAATCATACTGGAAAATGGATATCTGTTGTTTGTTTTCAGGGTTTTCTAACAGTATCACTGTACTTCCAATATTCCAGGGGATAAACAGGCTTACTTTGAGAGGTCACCTATAAACTTTGTTGACAAATTTACATGTCCAGTGATTATATTCCAAGGATTGGCAGACCCGGTAAAGCTCCAAAACCTGAATTACATAATTGTAGATTATGCTACCCTTGAAAAACACAGAAACATTAATATAAACACTTAATATTGAGTTTATATTTTACTGATCATCAGAAGTGACATAGTTATATGGTGACGATTAAGCAAATGCAAACTGTTAACCAAAATATAAAATCTGTTAAAGCAGAATCAACTATGTGTGAGTGCTCCCATACTTAGCATCCATTCCTTTTGGTTTGCGCTGTCTTCACCAGCTTTCACTTCCATGATCCTCAGGTTGTATCACCAGATCAAGCAACAAAAATTTACAAGGCCATAAAGGACAAAGGCCTTCCCGTTGCTTTGATTGAATATGAAGGGGAACAACATGGTTTCCGCAAGGTCTGTCGATTACTCTGTTTGCTTTCATATCTATTCTTATACAGCACAGTACCACACCATCTATGGGGCAAAATACTGAGATATCTAACCATATGAACATTTTTAAAATAATATGAAACTGTACCCTCTGTTGTTGTTGTTGTTGTTGTACTAAAACCTTCAATCAGTAGGACAAAATTTCAAATAAGTATAGTGCAATAGCGGAATAAAAACTTATGCGTGTTCCTTGGAACAGGCTGAGAACATCAAATTTACCTTGGAGCAGCAGATGGTGTTCTTCGCAAGATTGGTGGGGCATTTCAAGGTGGCCGATGACATAACTCCAATCAAAATCGAAAATTTTGATTAGTCCTAGAAAACTTTACGGAGGTACCTTTTTGGAGGATCACGTACAATGTACTCCTGGCGTTATCAGGAACTCACAATAATAATAATATGTGTCGATCTTCACAAAATGTTCTTTCTCTGTCTATCCTACTGTACCATGTTGCATGTAGATCGTCTCAACATCCCTCTTCGTGGCCGCTGCCTTGTCATACCCGACCACCTGACGACACTATATGCTCACCGTCTCCACTACTTCGGGTGCTTTTTTGGGATCAAATTGATGTCAGTCTCCATCGACAGGGATAGTACTCGAGCCGTCCGGAGAATTGCAGGCGCACCATGAGAACTTTTTTTCTATTCTTGCCCCAGTTTGTCTAAAATTAAATGACATCTCAGTAACTATATTTTTAGAATCTAACACATTTGGTCACTCCAGTCTGAATAGCTTGATACATGAATATGATCACGTCAAACTTAAAAAACTTGACACATAATGATTGACTACCGTCACATTTAGTTTAGTCACATCAAAATGGATACCATGACCATATACATGTGTGGCCAAAATAGACCAGATCTTTGAACTATGCTACTTTTAAAACATTAGATGGAAAAAGACCAAAAAAGTTCGCACGACGACGACAACGACACCGATGATTCTCTGCAACGTGGGCTACCCGTCCAAGGACATCGCCTCTGTTTCCATTATCCGTTACGGCATGAACTGACGTGTTTCTATAAGAGCATCTCTAGCAAGGCCCTTACTTGAGCTCCTACTCTATAATTTAGGGTCTTAATAAAAAAATCAACTCAGCGAGGACCCTACTTGGTCCCTACTTTTTCATGCCCACCCAAACTGCATACCCAAGCCCCCATTCCCAGGGTCTTGCATTCCCGTGGTCTTGCAACCTGGCTCTCATCCGTGGGCTCCACATTTTTTTTTAATTTTTCCTTTCCTTCTCTTCTTCTTCTTCTTCTCTCTCTCCCTCCCGGCGTCCATCTACTCCTGCTCGGCTGGCCAGCCGCGCTGCGCCGCCTCCTCCTTTGCCTGCCCGGTCGGTCGCGCCCCTGCCCCCGATCTAGGAGAGTCGAGGCGGAGCTCGCCGTCACCGCGCCCGAGGCGCCGGCGTCGGCGCGTTCGGCCGGCCTCCTCACGGGCCACAACGCCGGGTCTCGCGTCGCCGGCCGACAACTTCCCCGGCCGCGTACGCCGCGTCCCCTCCTTCTGCGTCACCTCCTGGCCTCCGTCCTCCAGCCGCTGCTTCTCGGCTGTCCAGCTCCACCGCGGGTCCGTCGCCGCCTGTCCTCCAGGACGGCCCGCCGCGCGCCGGGGCCGGGGGTGAGGCTGCGCCGCCCCCTCCTCCCACTCCGGCCGCGCGCGAGCGCGTTGCTAGGTGAGATTGGCTCGGGCGGCGGTGGCTAGGCGGAGGCGCAAGCGATGCAGCCGCCGGTCCTGAGTTCCGCCTGCCTGCGGTTCGCTCGAGGGTGAAGGGGATTGGAACTTCTTCTCACCGACAAGTGGGTCCGACAGAAGGAATAGGGACTTGAATAATCTACTGCTGGAGTTGTAAGCAAATTTTAGATCCTTAATTTTGCAAGTCGGCTTGCAAATAGAAAAATAGGAGCCTCATTTGAGGTCCATTGCTGGAGATGCTCTAAGTACCGTACAAGACACTTTTAAATTTCAAAATTCCAAAAGATGCCGTCAAACGATGCAGCGTTGAGTATAAACTCACTTGACTTACTAGACCACCGAGAGCACACTGACCGACTTCCCACTTCCCTCCATCGCTCCCCCGCGCCCGAGCCTTCCCCGCCGATCGCAACCAATTCCCCGCCGATCGCAACCCAATGGCGGCGATGCATCTTCACTCCACGGGGGCCGCCGAGAAGACGACGGCACCGTACGGGTCCTGGGAGTCGCCGATCACCGCGGCGGCCGTCTCCGCCGCCGGGAGGACCGTCGAGGGGCTCGCCGTCGCCGGCGACGGCTGTCTCGTCTGGGTCGAGAAGCGCCCAGAGGAAGGAGGGTAAGTGAGCGAGACCATCCATCCATCCGATTCCGATCCCTTTCCTAAAACTGTGATTTCCATCCGGCAGGGCCTCGGTTCTCGTGAGGGGGAGGCGGACTCCGGCGCCGGCGGTAAAGCTGTGGATGTGACGCCGCGTGGATTCGCGGTGCGGACGCTCGCCCAGGAGTACGGCGGCGGGTCCGGGGCCTTCGCAGTGCAAGGGGACACTGTTGTGTTCTCTAACTACGACGACCAGCGCCTGTACAGGCAAACCATCGGAGGTACTTAAAGCATGTTGCTGCATCCCATCACAGCAGCGATGTGTGCGTCATTTTTACCATAATAAAAACTAAAGAAATTCCAAGGCTTAGTTTGCCAAGGTTGTTTCTACGGACAGTTTTGGTTTTATGTAAGTCATGACAGGAGTGACTGACAAAAAGGCTGCTGCTTTATAGCGCTTTTGTCAAGGTTGTTTCTAAAGTTGTAGCTGATTTATCCACATACTATTATCTTCGTTGGTTTCAGATAGCTCGCCACTTCCGCTGACGCCAGATTATTCTGGGCCAGTAGTCCGCTATGCGGATGGTGTATTCGATCCTCACTTCCTTCGTTATGTAACTGTAATGGAAGGTGATTAGTTCCTCACTTCCTGTTTCAAGTGTACGTGTCAGTAGTTCTGCATAGCCTTTGCACTTGTTCTTTTGAGACGAACGGTCCTATTTGACTGCAGATCATCGCAACAATGGCTCATACCCTGTCACAACAATTGCTTCTGTAGCAATGAGTGATCGAGATACTAATGGTAAGGGGCACTTTTGTTTGTATACCTGCTGCAGTTAGTTGTTATCAATCTCGTTGAAAATATGATAAAGGCCGCACCCAGTGCTGAGAGCTCCCACACTGTGCGGGCAATCTCGTTAAAAATATGATGTTTATTTTTATTTGTGTCTCAGAACCAACTGTACTGGTCAGCGGTAATGACTTTTATGCATTTCCACGCATTGATCCATCTCAAAAACGTATGGCGTGGATTGAATGGAGTAACCCAAACATGCCATGGGACAAATCTCAATTATGGGTAGGATATTTCTCCGAAAAAGGGTAAATGTCTTGGTTCTTTTGCAGTTCTTCAATACAGGCTCCACTCTAGGAGCTAATGAGTCTTATGTCCTTCATTGCACGTTTGTAATACCTGCTTGCAACATATCTCCAACATCAGTTCATATTTCATACCATTTTGTACTTGTTTTTTTTCAAACAATAGTCAGTTCAGCACAAATGTTTATCTGTACTTGCATATTTTATTTTACCGTACTATTTGGAACATAGGTTATGGGAGCTTCAGATGTATTTTGCCAATTTTATTGAATCTGATGGTCAAATTGTTAGGATATTTGTTGCCCTGTAACTCTTTGTTTTTGTCAATTAAAAAAAGACCAATGCTTTAATTAATTCTTACTTGGAGTAATGAAAACTTTTCTGTAGAGAAGTGCAGAAACGAATTTGCATATCTGGTGGAGACCCAAAATTGGTAGAATCTCCTACTGAACCCAAATGGTCTTCAAAAGGTAGTTATGTGCACAGTTAAATGTTTATTTGTTGTTTTAAATGTGATATTTATGCTTGTACTTTTCTTATTTTACTTGTTTCCACATGAATAGTTGACTTGCTACATGGTAAAATTATGGTAGGTTTTCATACTGTGATCATGTGTAATTCAATTCATTTTGTTTTAGGTGAGCTCTTTTTCATAACCGATCGGCAGAGTGGCTTTTGGAATATCTATAAATGGGTATAATTTCTCTGACAGTTACATTTTTTTCTACTCAGTTGCCCTTTTGTTCCTTTTTTTTTTACATGAAAACAGTAGGAGAGGCTCCCACTGCCCTTTTGTTCCTAGATTGCTAAACTAGTATTTAATAAGAGCACAGAACAAGACATATGTGTCTGTATTGGTCCTTTGACCTTCTTGTAACTAATATCATTAGATGTATTTCTTTTATATTTTTAAAATATATATCCATAATATGTTTCTTTCCACAAAACGGTTGAGATGAAACCACTTCTGTATCAAGTTATTTTGTCAACTCCGTATTGTAGGTCTGTAGTAATACTTAAATCAATACCCAGGCTAAAACAACAAAGTTCTGAAGTTACTTTTCATGGAACCTTTCTGTGTTGTTAATGGTATTTATGTGATATTTTTTATGAATTATGACAGGATGAGAAGAACAATGTGTTAATACGGTTGTATGCTCTTGATGCTGAATTCTCTAAGCCAATGTGGGTTTTTGGTGCCAGCTCCTATGCTTTCCTAGGAAACAATGACTCAAGTCATAAAATTGTTTGCTGTTACAGGTTTTCACATTTCTTGTGCTTCTTATTTTTTACATACTATTCTTGTATGCAATTCAGAAGAGTAAACCTGATTTTCTTGTCCAGACAAAATGGAAGATCGTATGTTGGGGTACTTGACCATGATTCGGGATCCTTTTCAGCACTTGACATTCCCTTCTCTTCTGTAACTAACATAGTAAGTACACAAATCTAATGAGCTAGTGCCGGGTGTGTATTTTTTCTTAATCTTCTTAACTAAAAGAAACCTAGTGCCTCCTAGGTTGAGGAAATGTTTATTTTCTGGACGAGCTTACCCGTTAAGAACTAGTTGAGGACTTACATGTAACAAAATGATAATATCATACTGCTAGATTAAGATCTTACAACTTGACTTATTAAAATGATGATGCTTGAACTCAGATCCTGCTAATTTGCCAGGTTTCAGGAGATGGATGCTTCTATATTGAGGGTGCATCTGCTAGTCTTCCAGTGTCAATAGCAAAGGTTCGGTTTCCTTAATTTACTGATTTTTTCACACTGCAAATGTTGGCACTGAAATTCTGCTCCAGGCATTCTAGTTTCATAGTTTTTCCACCAGGTGAATCTGGATGAAGAAGGAACAGTGGCAACTGATTTCTCTATAGTTTGGTCGTCCTCAGAGGATGTTACAAGCTATAAATCCTATTTTGGTTTTCCTGAATTCATCGAGTTTCCTACTGCAATTCCTGGACAGCGTGCATATGCTATTTTCTATGCTCCATATAATCCTAGTTTCCAAGGTTCATCTGATGAAAAACCTCCGTTATTGGTCAGAACCCACGGTAACTAGTCAGATAAATTTTGTCCATTTTTGTAAGGACCTTTGATTAATCTTTTCATTGAGTATAGATGTATATCATTTGTTATTTTAATGGATTTAGTGCTGATATTATAGTACAAAACAATCAATTGATGCAGCGTGGGCGCTTAGGAGAACGCAGCGGCGAATGCAGGAGTAAGCTGGACTGTGAGCTAGATCGAATGGGGTAGCGAGGGAGCGGCGTGCTGTTCTCGTCGGCGCGCGGAGGAATGTCCTCCGCCACCGTGCCGAAGAACAACCCGTCGTAAGGGAGTTGTATTTCTTCGATAATCAATCCCTAAACAACTGGCGGCCTTTATAGATCAGGCGGCCCTAACTGAATAACAAATCTCTCAACTCTCTAACAACTTACTAACAAACTCTCCCATCTCCCTCATTATTCTCAAACTAACAAACCCGAGCCTAGCCACTTTGATTGGCCGGTGATCCTTTCTGTTTGCGGAGACGGCGCCTAAAATACTTTTGGCCCACAAATGAGTCTACAACATCAACAAACATGCTATTAATTTTCATTTACATGTTTCATGTACTCTCAATGTTCTGATGAAGTCATGATGATATAAAAGCATTCAGTGGTTCTAGCTGCTTGATTTACCACTTACCGAATTGCAAGGATAATGGAATAAATATCTATCCATTTTCTTAGGATGTAATCTCTTTTAACATTATTGCGAATGTTTAGGTGGACCTACTGATGAAGCACGTGGGGTTCTGGATCTTAATGTGCAATACTGGACAAGCTGAGGATGGGCAGTTGTTGATGTGAACTATGGAGGAAGCTCAGGTCTTCGTTCTTTTTGGTCTCATCTAACTATCTGATATTAACCCTCTATTCCTTATACATGGAGATGAATCAATAACGAATTTCCACGCTGAACTCAAAACAGGATTTTTTTATATATCTTCTTCCTCACAATCACCTTTTTTTTCTCTTAAAAAAATGAAAACCAGTGATGCTAAATTATTGACTTGGTCTTTCTTCTCTTTGTTGAAGGCTATGGGAGAGAATATCGAGAGAGGCTTTTTGGACAATGGGGTATCATTGATGTAAATGATTCCTGCAATTGTGCTACATTCCTGGTAGGACCTGTTCAGACTGACGAATTCTTTTTGCAATATTATGTAGAGACTGTAATCAATATTTTCAGTGGGCTCTAAGAACAGTGAACTGATATGCTTAAACTATGCTGGCTATTAAGGTGGAAACTGGAAGAGTAGATGGTCAACGGCTTTGTATAACAGGAGAATCTGCTGGCGGATTCACTACTTTAGCTTGTCTTGCTTTCAGACAGATATTCAAGGCTGGCTGTTCTTTATATGGGGCAAGTTTTATTTTATTTTCTTTTGCTTTTTTGAATGCAGCTTAATCCAGCTATAATTATTCATGTTAAAATTGTGCTCTATTTATAAAGCAGATCGGTGATTTGACTTCATTGAGGGAAAGTTCGCACAAGTTTGAGGCATGCTACACTGACAACCTTGTGGGTGAGGAGCTTTTCACTCATCTATACCGAAGATGGGTATCCAAATTCCTCTAATGTTCCTATTGATTACATCTTTTTATCTTGTAACAATGTTGCAGGAAATAAACAGGCTTACTTTGAGAGATCACCAATAAACTTTGTGCACAAATTCACATGCCCATTGATTTTGTTTCATGGATTGGAAGACACGGTAAAACTGCAAGACATGAACTTACATACTTGTCCAATCCTGATTTTTTTTTGAGGAAAGTACAGTAGGGGAAGCCCCTACTATGGTATATATTATATATATAGTAAAAGTCTAAGAAGCTTTACAAGCAAGTTAGAGCTACTGGTATATACAGCTAAACAAACAAGTTAGTGCTACTGAAGAAAGCTAGAGAAGCCTCTGGCTTGAGAACCAACATTCAGAAAAGTAGCGTTGCACCCATACAATGTTCGTCCAATGAAGTGGAGATCATCCATGAAAGGATCTCTTGTCAAACTGCAGAATTTCCTATCAAATATCTTGGTCTTCCGCTGTCACTAAAAACGTTAACCAAAGCTCAACTACAACAGCTCATAGACAAGGGCAGGCAGGGTGGTGCAAGTTCAGATCGTGCTCACAGCTACAATCATTTATCATGCCATGGCGCTGGATATTGCCCCTTGGGCGATAAAGGCGATCAACAAAATCCTAAGGGGATACCTATGGCGGGGTCGCAAAGAA
The DNA here is from genome assembly GCA_031894775.1 of Chloris gayana. Lineage (NCBI taxonomy): Eukaryota > Viridiplantae > Streptophyta > Magnoliopsida > Poales > Poaceae > Chloris > Chloris gayana. The sequence goes on from JAUNZO010001091.1 coordinate 22,278, forward strand.
GCTAATGGTGGTCACTGTTTGATTGCCTGGCCCAAGGTTGCCTGGCCAAAATGTTTAGGTGGACTCGGGCTAGCTGACATCAAGAATCTAAATCATGCGCTGCAAATGCGTTGGATCTGGTTAAAAAATCTGACCCAAATAAACCGTGGGCCAACCTGCCTTTGCAAGCCAGTCAGTGTACACAAGATGCTCCATGGCAATGGCCACAGAGATTGGCGATGGGACGAACACAATTTTTTGGAATGACCGATGGATCTTGGGTCAGCAAATAGAGGACTTGTGTCCACTTATACTCCCTCCTTTACTAAATTGTTGTCGCCATTGACTTTTTTTGTGTCATTTGACCATTCGTCTTATTCAAAAAAATTCGTCAAACACAAAAAGTTATATGCTATATTTCAAGTTTCTTTAGCGATAAAACATATTCTAACAAAATATATCATATTTTTAAACTTTATTTGAATAAGACGAATGGTCAAACATAAGAAAAAAGTCAATGGCGAGAACAATTTAGTAAGGGAGTAGTACACAGCATGGTACCTAAGCGGATTGCAAACAGAAAGACGGTCGCTGCAGCGTTGGATGCTATGAGCTGGATTCGGGATATCCATGGTGTTGCCTCTTTCAAGGTTTTTTAGGAGTTCCTTCAGTTATGGGACCTCATGATGGAAGTTGATCTCCACCCTAATGAACCGGATAAAATATTGGCGCCTCTCTGCTAATGGGAAGTACTCGGCGCAATCAGCCTATGAAGCTCTTTTCCAAGGTTCGGTGCAATTTGAACCCTGGGAACGCATCTGGAAAAATTGGGCGCCGGGCAAGTGCTGATTCTTCTTGTGGCTAGTAGCTCACAAGAGATGTTGGACAGCCGATCGCCTTGCTAGGAGGCAGCTTCCTCACCCATCGAAGTGTCCTCTATGTGACCAAGAAAGCGAAACGATTGATCATCTCTTGGTTAGTTGTGTTTTTGCAAGGCAGCTCTGGTTTGAGAGCCTGCAGCGAGTTGGACTATCCTCATTGGCACCACAATGTTTTGATACAGAATTTGATTGATGGTGGGGGAGCATTGAGTCCAAGGTTTCTTACACAATCAAGAAAGGGCTTAACGCCCTGATTGCTTTAGGCTCTTGGACACTCTGGTGACACCGCAATGACTGCGTGTTTAATGGAACAACCCCGAGCATTGCAGCAGTTTTATCGCTGGCCAGGGAAGAGGCATAGCTGTGGAGCATGGCTGGTGCTGTAGCTGACTGGTAATGTTGCTGAACAACATGAGTGAACTAGAGTGTGACTAGACCTGGTTCGGTCGTTGGGTCGTGTGGTTGCCTGAAATCAGTTTCTCTGATGGGGTGTTTTTGGCTTGTCAGTGTGTGTGGGGGTGTATGAGTTCTTGTACATATTTGCTCTCTTTCTTCTATTAATGCAATGATACGCAGCTCTCCTGCATATTCGAGAAAAAAAAGAAAGCTAGACTAAAAAGTGAATAGTGAGCTCCCAAATGGAGCACAGAGCTATACATGGAGTAGTGGATTCAGGATACGCTACCTTCAAGTTAAATATCATGCCATGCTTAAAAGTCCCTAACTATTCAATATCATTTGTGTAGTAGTTTCAAGAGTTAGTAGTCTAGAACCAAGAGCATGGGAAGTAACACAACAACTATCCAGTGGTGATTCAAATCAATAAACCTTAATGATAACATTGACAACGAAATAAAAAATGCCTACTGGGAATAAATTTGCCATTGTATTTTCGTCTTCATTATTATAATGCTTGTGTTTAAGCTATCCAGTCTTGGCTTCTGCCTCTTTACCGGCGTTGATGGCCTGCAGGTTGTATCACCAGATCAGACAAAAAAAATATACAAGGCCATAAAGGACAAATGCATTCCTGTTACTTTGGTTGAGTATGAAGGAGAGCCACATGGTTTCCGCAAGGTCTAATGGATACTCTGTTTGGTTTCTTTTTCTTCATCTCCTTAACTTTTTTATATAAAAAATACCTTTTGTGTCTCACATTGATTTTTTAACATTAAAATACTAGGTTTTTCTACTAGCTTTGATATTTTGTGTTATAAAAGCTTGCTATATATTGTGGTTCTCTACCAAGTAAAAACTTTTAATCAAGAGCCAAGCTAAAATTTACAACCGATGTTATGTACCTGATGTCCATTCCTTGAAACAGGCTGAGAACATCAAATTCACATTAGAACAGCAGATGGTGTTCTTCGCAAGATTAGTGGGGCAGTTCAAGGTGGCCGATGATATAACTCCAATCAAGATCGAAAATTTTGATTAGACCTGGACACCTTGTAACGTTTTACACATCAGCTCTGTGCATATTGTTTAAGAACCATCAGTTGCTCAATTAGCCAGCTTCAGTACAACTTGCTTCAACTACGGAGCATGTTGCATTGTTCTTTGTAGCTGTTCTTCAAATCAACTTGCTTGGGATAAAAGGCTTTGCTGTTGTTGTTGTTGTTGTTGTAGCTGTTCTTCAAATCAAACTTTTGAGGCCATGCCTAAGAGAAATAATGGAACAAAAGCTTAATAAAGCCTGGTTTCATGTTCCATGATTTGTTGGGTTTGAAAAGCAGAGCCCAGCGTTACTAAACGTGGTTTAGGTTTTCGAACTTGAGTTTGCTTTCTAGGTCATTACCTCAGCTCATTTGCATGCTCAACTCAATTTAGTTTTGTGGGAGTGTCTTCCTTCCAGTGAGGAACTTCTAGATCACCTCCATAATTCAGCAGGATCTTGCAAAACTTACACCCCTAGGCAATTTCTTCAAACTTCCATTTTGACTCTTATAATCCAAACGGTGCCTACTTACACTACATCTCTTTAGACTCATTCAACTGATTGCTTTGCAGTTTTCATGATCTACTGTTCCACAAAATCGTCATATTTCTATGTCAGGATAAGAGTGAGTTTGTAAGAAATCCTTAAAGACGCTTCCTGAGAAATTGTTTGAAGTGCCGGAGTGTAAATTTCATGAAACCTCATATTTTGTGGTATTTGTGTCACAAAACGTTGGGTAATACGGCTCATGTCACATACTTTATGATCATGTTGTTTCACCAAATGTCACCTTCACAACTATAAAAATGATATGTGGATTCTAACATTGCGCTAACATATAACACATGTATTCAGACCGATTCCACTAAAGAAATCATCGAGTCATATATAAGACCAAGTTATCTCCCTAGATCCGCATATAATATTCTTACTATTTTGATGGGTGAGGTAGGGTCTTCCTAATTTTCAGTTGACTGAAAGTTTGAGGAACTCTCAATCACCATCCAACACCATTAGATTGAAATCGGATGGTCTACAAAAAACCAATTTTTTTCTATAGTCTATATATTAATAATTTTTTCTCTCTATTTACATGTTACATAACCCTACAAAAATAAATAACAATACAAATTCTAGTACAGATCATGGTGATTGAAAGGTGAGTGCATTGAAAAGTAGGAAAGATGTTTATAAAATAATATGACCATAAAACCTATGGTTGGATGACACTGGCTACAATACTTAGGGTTTTGAGATACAATGATCATAAAACTTGCAAGTGAATATCATAAAACGGAACATTCTTAATGTATCAAGCAGAAATGCTACATCCTTCCAAAAAGAAACAGATAATGCTGCAGGAGCCTGGCAGTCTTGCATCAGCTAAACTAACCCGCAAAACCCCTCACCAAAACCTCCACCATTATAAAACAAGAGCCCGCACAAATGGCGACACGCCTCGCCTGCATCTTCTCCCCAGCACGCTCACCCACCGCGGCCCCCGCCCACATCCTCCACCGCGCCCTTCCCCGCATCCGCCGCTGCAGCGCCCTGGTCCCTCCGCCCCGCATGTCCTCCTCCTCCGCCGCCTCCATCTCGTCGCCCGCGGCCGGCGGTGAGAAGCCTTCGGCGGCGCCGTACGGGTCATGGAGGTCGCCCATCACTGCGGACGTCGTCTCCGGCGCCGAAAGGCGCCTCGGCGGGATCGCGCTCGCCGGTGACGGACGCCTGCTCTGGATCGAAGGCCGCCCCGAGGAGAAAGGGTAACAACTATCTCCAGTTTCGTGTTACGAGCTTTGAACTGGGCGTTGACAGTTGGCACTTAGGCGCAGTGATGTTTCTGGAAATCGTGTATTACTTACCTCGTTTTAAAAACCTGTATTGGTTAATTAAACTCTGCGGAATGATGATTTGTGGCCATACGACACTATATAGTTGTAGTTTTCTTTTCGTGTCAGGTAAAGTGAGTTAATTCTCATTAATTTATTAGTATTTTGATGCCTAACTATATGTTTACCCTAGCTCGCTAGGGGAGTCGAACTGCCTAGAGGTTAGCATTTGAGCTTTTTTTGTCTGCACTAATATTTTCTCATCATCATGAAACCTGTATTTAGGCGCATGGTTATCGTGAAAGAGGATGATAAGCCTGTGGATGTCATACCTCCAGAATTTTCAGCACGCACCCTGGCACAGGAATATGGAGGTGGCGCATTTGCGGTTAACAAGAATGTTGTTGTGTTCTCGAATTACAAGGATCAACGTCTTTACAAGCAAGCAATTGGAAGTAAGTAGAATACTAAGCTGTTGATCCTGACACATGGATTGTTTAGCTAACATTACTTAATCCAATTGTTCATAAAGATACATACCCCTTTCTAGGAATGCTATGTTTACTTTAACTGTTCATGTTACGTAATTTGGCAAATGCATACATTTGCACAACATTGTGTACAACTTGTTGGCTACTGCATAAAGTGCATATGATGTGCATTAATTCTATATTTCTAATTAAATTTGTTGTTCTTATGAGTTATGCATAGCAGGAGGAATGATGAAGAGGAATGAAATGCTAATGGTCTGTTTAATTTGGAAGACTAGTCTCCATAACTTAATTTTGCATAAACAAGTTCAATAGTAAGAAATACTCCCTCCGGGTATGAAATGCTGGACGCAACACATATCAAAATGGGAGGGAGTATCATTTATCACTTAAAATTTTCAAAAAATGATTCAGCAATAAACAATATCATTTATTTTAAGACTAATTCATATGATTGTTTTCTATTGTCAGTTGGTAGTTATCCTACCCCTCTTACACCTGATTATGGTGCTCCTGATGTCAGTTATGCTGACGGTGTATTTGATCCTCACTTCAGCCGTTATGTTACTGTGATGGAAGGTGCCTAGCCTCTGATTTGGTTCCAGTATAGCAGCCTATATGATAAACTACTAACTTGCTCACATGGCTTGATAGATGGTCGAAAGAGTAGCTTGAATCCTAGCACAACAATTGCTACTATAACATTGGGTGACAAGGATATTCATGGTAAGACTTTAGAAAATCTTACTACCAAGTTCGATTAAGCTTGATTTTGATCTATGTTTGCATTGGTGCATAACAGTAGCTTACATGTTTTCTATTTTGAAGAACCAAAGGTGCTTATCAGTGGTAATGACTTCTATGCTTCTCCTCGCATTGATCAAACTCAAAAGCGAATGGCATGGATTGAATGGGGACATCCAAACATGCCCTGGGACAGATCAGAACTTTGGGTTGGCTACTTCTCAGAAAGCGGGTAAATGAAATATGTTTTTAACTACGTATTAGAAAATACTGCTGTCATTGCTTCCGTTCAGGTAGGTCATAACACAAAACAAAAAAAGAAGGCATTTCATCAGGATGATTCATGTATATCAACAATTATCTCCGCAAATCATCATATCACTTTATTACAGTTAAGGAACATAAACACATTTCAAGAACTGATAGTAGAAAATCAGCTATTTTTTGCCTTTTATTTTGGTCAGTTTGACTAGGACATGTTCTAATCAAGGCAGAAATTACTGCAACATGATATTTCCATTGGCAAACACCTGACTGCGAGCCATTGAGATTGTTTGATGCTGTTAATCTGAGCTTAAATCGCTCTGATCTGCTTCATTTGGAGTCGATCTACAATTACAGTTCTTTGAACATGTTCACTAGTGCTGAAGCCCTACATGTTCTTATTTATCTGCAGAGATTTGGAAAACCGGGTTCGTGTTGCCGGTGGCAATCCAATGCTAGTGGAATCTCCAGCTGAGCCTAAATGGTCTCCAAAAGGTATGGTGTTTCCTATTGTATTTGTGTACTATTGTTTTTATTATTAAGACACATGAGGTTAATATTCTCATGAAATCCTTATGTTTGTACAAATGTAAACAAAATGTGCGGGCGAGATTAACATAAATTTATATTGTGATGACTTGCTCTTTTTCACATTCTTTGTAACCACCATATTTTTTTTGAGGCAGATACAGTAGGAGAAGCCCCTACTGTTACTCTTTTTATTAATAAGAAAAAAAGACAGAATACAACTATTATGTGCAAGCGAGAACAGCTAGAACAAACAGCAAGGTGCCCCAGGGGCCAACTAAGAAAAGGAATTTATACAAGTGATGTAAAGGTTTCTGTCATGCTCTTTATGAAATCTATGTGCTTGAAGCAAAGCTTCTTTTCTGAACAGGGCCTTCCAGGATTGATAGGAAGGTTCTTTTCTGTTGAAGATTTTGGTATTGCGCTGTTTCCAAATTTGCCAGGCAGCAATGATGAAGATCTCCATGAAGAATGGGCTGCCCATTGAGGTTTTGGCTTCTGTCATCATGGCAAAGAAGTGAGTTGCAAAGTTCCAAAGGATGCCCAAATGCTCCCAGCATTGTTGCGAAAAAGTGCAGCTGAAGAAGAGGTGGAAAGCAGTCTCCTCATGTCCCCCGGTACAGAGAACACAGTTGTAGTTGTTGTCATCCAATTTGTGCCTTTTTCTTTTGAGGATGTTCCTGGTGTTTAACCTATCCATCAGTAGTAGCCATGTGAAGATCCTCAGTTTGTTGCAGCATTTTGAGTCCCAGAGCCAGATGAACGGTTGTGGTGGCTGGACAAATTTGTACGGGTAGTTGTAGAAAGCTGAGGATGTGTATTTTGGTGCGCCCCAGATATACTGCCATTTGTCTACTTGCTGAGGGTCATACTGTAGTTCCTGAATCATCTGCTGTAGTTGGAGGAATTCCTGGTGTGCAAGTTCAGTGATAGGCAAGTAGAAATGCGCTTCCAGAGTGGCATTAGTGAGCAATTGCTTTGCTGAGATGTTCTTGTGCTTTGCGAAGGAGTAGAGTCTTGGGAGCTTATCTTGCAGGAGATTGCCATTCCAAACATCTGACCAAAAGAGGACTGTGGATCCATCGCCAATTAGGCACTGGGCTATGCCACTGAAAATGTCACAAAGCTTTGTGACGTCCTTCCACCAGAAGGACGCTTTGTGTTTTGCAGTTTGTGGCAGCTGGCCATTGTTGTAGTATGTGTTCCATAGGAGCCTAACCCAGGGGATTGACCGTTTGTTGAAAAATTTATCTAGAAATTTGAGCTGAAGTGCCATATTTTGTCTTCTCAAGTTCAGGATTCCCAAACCGCCTTTTTGTTTTGGTCTTGTGCATTTGTTCCAGGCTACCCGTGGAGCAATTTTATCAGGGTTATCTGCTTTTTGCCATAAACAATGCCTCTGAGCTCGGTCCATATAGTTCAGCACTGTCACTGGCACATTTTGTAACCACCATTCGTACAGACCAATTAAACACAAGTACGAAAACAACATAGCCTTTTACTCCCAAGCAAGGTGGGGTAGGCTAACCAATTAAGCACTAAATAAACTAAAAGAGAAGAAAAACAGGCATACACACCCTATTGAATAATGTGCTACAATCACTTAACCTCTACTATGTAATTAAAATAGGGCTATTATAAAAATGTTGGAAAAGGTCTTTATTTAGCTGGGCACATTGTTAAATGCCAACTGAGAGATGGGACTGATATTATTGATTTTTTTTCTCACTCTTTTTGTGTTGGTTATACGTCTTCGTCAATAAATTCTACTATTGGGTTTGGAAATCAGAACCAAATATGATCTATTTTGGCATTATGTCAGCTTTTTTAGTCTTACATTTTGTTGCACTCAGCATTTCCTGAGTTATCTTTTTTTGTTGGTATGTGGAACGCATTCTTTGGTAGTAACTAGACCATATTAATTTGTTGTTTTAGAGGTCTTTTGTACTGCATAATCAAGTTTTCTAATGCCACACAACGACATGGATGGCTATATATTTTGTTTATAATACTGTGGCTACTGACTACCATGACTATATACCATTTTAAATCTCATACATTCATACTTGTAGGTGAACTTTTCTTTGTAACTGATCGGGGAGTGGATTTTGGAACATTCACAAATGGGTAGGAATTTTTCTCATGATTACTGAAGTTTTTTGCGCACTATTCTGCAACTAGAGCTTGGTGGTTCTACATACGGTGTTGATTACTGTTGTAAGCAACAAATTCACACTTTATGAATAGTAATAACTCATGAGCAGCCTATGCTGTTATTCTTATAAACATGTTTCATTTTTTTATTGTAAGTTTGTAAAATGCCTTCTGAACTGTATATGGCGTATAATTTCTTTAATATTCTTTGTCATCAGGTTGAACAAACAAATGAGATTGTTCCAGTATATGCACTTGATGCTGAGTTCACAAGACCATTGTGGGTTTTTGGCATCAGCTCTTACGATTTTCTTGGAGGCAGCAATCACATCATTCTCAGTTACAGGTTTTGACAATAATTGAAAAGAAATCTTTTATTGTTGATTCTGTTGATACAATATTTTCAAATGGCATAGCAATTATTGTGCAATGCAGGCAGCGGGGGAGGTCATATCTTGGTGTGCTTGATTGTGATTCAGGCTCTGTTTCGTTGCTTGACATCCCTTTCTCTGATTTATCTAATGTGGTATGTGACAAACTCTGTCCTTCAAGTGTAGAGTCTATATTGGCTTAATATCTCATTCTTGCTCTATATTGGCTTATCACTTGCTTTGTCTATTAGGTTGCTGCAGATGATTGTTTCTATATCGAAGGTGCTTCTGCAGTTATTCCACTGTCAATTGCTAAGGTTTTATCCAATGACAGACCCACAATTTTGGTTCTTTGTTGATGTGCAATTTTGTGTATAGCCCATCAATTTATGAAGCATATATGTATTGGTTCTTCCAGGTGACATTAAATGAAAGCAAAACAGAAGTAATGAATTTCTCAATAGTATGGTCCTCTTCGTCAGATGTTGTGCAATATAAACCTTTTTTCAGCACACCAGAATTTATTGAGTTCCCTACGTCCACACCTGGCGAGAAAGCTTATGCCTACTTCTACCCACCTTCAAATCCCAATTTTCGTGGGTTGCCAGACGAGAAACCCCCATTGCTTGTCAAAACACATGGTGAGTAATTGAAACCTTTTGATGTCTCGAAGTAATTATGCTTTGATCTCAAAAAATAAGTATGTAGCTTTTAACAGCTTTAGTTTTTTGTTTGGTAACTTCACTAAATAAAGTTTTTTTAAGAAGTTTAATTCATTCCACCATTTTCAGACAAAAACGCATAATGCTTTGGCACTCTTATGAATTTTCAGGTGGACCTACAGCTGAAACGCGTGCAATTCTAGACCTCAGTGTCCAGTACTGGACAAGTAGAGGGTGGGCATATGTTGATGTTAACTATGGAGGGAGCACTGGTTTGTCCTTAACTTCACTGTTTTGGTTCCCTTTAACATAAAATTATTTGTAAGCCTTCTTTCTTTGTTGTGGGGCTGCATTTAAGGCTCCAAGTCATTTTGTTAATCATGTCCTAACAAAATAATTTTTATTAAATTGAAGGTTATGGAAGAGAGTATCGGGAGAGATTATTAGAAAAATGGGGTGTTGTTGATGTTGATGATTGTTGCAACTGTGCAAGATTCCTGGTACATCCTTTGAGCAATGATTGTAATATTCAGTTAGCATTGTCCATGATGATATCAAGGCATCTTTATGCATTTATTGTTCTTTTCATTAAGGTGGATAATGGGAAAGTAGATGGAGAACGGCTTTGTATTACTGGCAGATCGGCAGGTGGATACACTACTTTAGCTTCACTTGCATTCCGGGACACATTCAAGGCTGGAGCTTCTATGTATGGTGTAAGTATTGCCATTTTTTTATTGCCATATATTTCTCTCTAGGCAACTTACCATTCACCCATTTAATCCCTTTTTTCAAGTGTTAATTACTTGATTTGCTGCATTCATATTGCCATTTTTCATGATGAGAATTTGTTTTAGTAACATAGTTTTGGTCTTATGGACACCCTTGTAGTGATATTGCTTGATAGATGGAACTTAAAATAAGAACTAACCTGGCGTACTTTTCAAAGGTGCTACAGCAATAATGCATGTTTATGCTTGGTATTTTGCATTAGTATGATGATCAAAATATGCAATTCGCCTGATGAAATACTTCTTATGTCTATGATTATATCATTTTAGTCTTTACTCTTTATATTTACATAGTTCAAGAAAAAAACTCTTTATTTACATAGACATAATCATAAGAACTAATTGTGTTGTGTTACCTAATGATGATTAGATTGGTGACTTAACTTTGATGAGAGCAGAGACACATAAATTTGAGTCCTACTATATCGACAACCTTGTTGGTAAGAAAGGATATTGTCATTTCTTTTGGAAAATTATGTTTAACTTGGTTTTATTTATAGCAGCAACTTGTATGGCCATGTTTTTTCAGGAAATGAAAGAGCTTACTATGACAGATCACCTATCAACTTTGTTGACCAATTTACATGTCCAGTAATTTTGTTTCAAGGCTTGGAGGATAAGGTATGTGCAGACTATCTTGAATAGATATGACGACTGTGTTACTTGGTGTTATATTGCTGTTTCTTACATGAAACACTACCAAGCAAGTTGGGGTAGGCTAGGCTTACATGAAACACTACCACAGTAAAATATCTCATGCATTTTGATGCTTTCCAGGTCGTGCCACCAAACCAGGCTCGCAAAATATACAAGGCCCTGAAAGAGAAAGGTTTGCCTGTTGCTTTGGTAGAATACGAAGGGGAACAACATGGATTCCGCAAGGTTGTGAGCTAACTATACTAATACTTATCGTTCTACACTTTCAGTCTTGTAAAGTTTCCATGGTTATCATGGATTGCAACTTTCACATTTTGAGCAGGCCGAGAACATCAAGTTCACCTTGGAGCAGCAGATGGTCTTCTTTGCCCGATTAGTTGGAAAATTCGAGGTTGCAGACAACATAACTCCAATCAAGATTGAAAACTTTGATTGATCTCTTCAACGTCCATGTGCAGCAGATACTTGTAGTGGCAGTATAACCATGTGTGTCTTGTTGAAATTTGTGCTGTTATTTTTTAAAATATATATTAGGAATAATTAATAAGTTTGCTTGTGATCGTTGTTCTGCGCTACCTTCTTGTGAACAAAATTTTCATCTTATACTTAACTCATCTTCATCCTATGGAGTGAAGCTTTCAAGTCAGGTACTCAGCTTTGCTGGTGAGCATTTAGCCTGTTTGATCAAGACCAGTTTTCTGAGCTTCCTAAAGTTGTACTCCCTCCATTCAGGAAATCTTGACGTTTAGGACAGCCAAAATGAACTGAAAAAAAAAAACTGTGAAGTGCCTGTGGGAACGTCAACATTTTCCAAACGGAGGGAGTAGCTATGAATATAATTGACAGGTTATAAGTTAGTTGTTGATTGACGCAACTAATCTTGAATAGCATTAGCCAAATATTTCGATGTTTCTATTCTAGTTTTTTTTTTCAAATATTGAAGGATATATCTATTAGATTAGGAGGGATCAAGCGAGAAATTAGTTCATTCTCTGCAATCTATAAAAATTGATTTATGCAAACAGACTCGAAGCAACATTTACTCCACTGTAGTTTAAAATCAACTAATGTGCATTACCATGAAAGAAAAAAACTGATGTGCGTTAGCACAAATTTCATAGATGTTCAAGTAAATGAACATTTTCAAACCCGCAAAGATTTCCATCCCAACTGTAGGGAACCAGCACAAGACTGCATCGGCAAATCAGCAGGAGTGCAGAAACTCTGAAGCCGACATCCTCGGTTCCTGTTGCAGAAAATAATACTAGCAGCCTATCGGGCGCACTTCCGTCCGCCTCTACCAGCCGCGCCCCTCCGCTCCCAGCCCGCGGCTTGCTCAGCCCCTCCGGCGATCCCCCGCTGCTTGAGGCTAAGCATCCCGTCCCGATCGCGCAGGTCCCTTACCGTTACCGACGCCATGACGGAGGTATGTGTATGTCCCCCTTCTCCGCTTCTCCATGTTCTGCGCCGCATGGCACCGCTCTGTAGCTCATAGGATCCACGCTCCGATTCCGGCGAAATCACCGTGTGTCCTAGGTTTTTGCTAGCGATCCCACTCCGAAGGGAAGCTAGTTTTTGCAGGACTGGGCAACTCGCGCCTCACGCGTGATCTTGCTTCCTTCCTCGCAGGTCTCGAAGGGTTAGGGTTAGTTGCTCGTCCTTGTTTTGTGTAGGCTTGGTGCTATCCAATGTCACCGTAGGGATGACAAATTTAGCTTCGTGAAGCAACTGGGAATAAGCCTCCCTGATGAGGTTCTGCAGTGGTGCAGGCACGCATTAGGTTCTCATGACTGTGATAGAATCATAGAATTGCCAGATTAGTTCTTGAATTTAGATTGTAGAGGCTGTAAGTAGATGTTAGACATTCAGATGCCAATTTATTTTGCAAAAATGTTGTAGTCTCAGTGGGAACAGATGGGTTCTAAATGAGGATACGAGCAAAAAGTGTTCACACGGTTTATAAGAGCCAAAAACTTTAAACTATTTTATGCAATAATCTGATCACTGTTTCATTGTCTAACTTCTTTCTATTGAAAACATCCAATTGTGCGAGCTGAATTTAGGATTGCTGACTTGTTTTCCACCTTTCATATTCCAGTATTGGGTGAGCCAAGGGAACAAATGGTGCGACGTCTGCAAGATATTTATATCTAACAATCCATTCAGCATCAGAACACATGAGCTTGGTAAGCGCCATAAGGACAATGTTACGAAGAGATTGGCCACAATGCAAAAGGATAGTGATGCAAAGGATAAGGAACAACAGCAAGCTGCCCGAGCCCTCCAACAGATAGAAGCTGTATGTCTCTAAATTCACCTTTTTTCTCTGTTTTCTAATATCTATCAGCTAAAGTCCATAACTGGTGTGACTGTTGTTATCTCACCTAATCTAGAATAACTGTAAACTGAAGGCCTTATTGTCTTGATACAGAATTAGTCCTTCAACTTGTTATTTTTTGGCTGTGATTTTTCAGTTCGTCTCACAGTTGTTTGATTAATCACAGAAGCATGCCTAATTATGTTTAACTTTATTATCACTGCAGAAAGCTAAAAAGAGCTATCAAAAAGATTTGGAGAGTAGCCAGAGGAATGTGGATGGAGACACTTCGGCAGCACCTGGAGATGGTTGTGTACGGCTTACTTTTATCTACATATCAGCACCTTACTGTATTCCTTAGTACCCTAGGCCAATGCATACTTACTTTATATTCTTTTATGTGCTTTGCATGATATAAAAATAGACACACATTAAATCAGCATCAACTTCGTTCAGCTGACTTGAGCTTTTCAGTAGCTTTCACTTGTTTTTCATAACTTCATATTGTTGGACCTAAGTTCCCACCTTGCTTGCATTGCCGGACTTGATTGATGATCCAAAATACTCTGATACTAGCAACAGTGTGTTTTGTAAAAGCTCCGCTTGTTTGCACATAAATCACCCCTCCAAACATTTCTTCGAGCCCAGAACTATATCCTTTCTATCACAGATTTCATGTAGTGAAACTACCTCAGTTAAGAATTTGTTCTGTTACTTTCAACAACTTCCTCGTATTTCGCGTGGCTGGTATGAATTCTGATCGTCTACCAATCTTACTAGATATGTTGGCTAGATCACTTGATAGTAATAATTATCAGCTGATGCAGTACAGCCAAGTATTGAACTACAAGGACAATATACGGATGGGTCGTCCGGCCCAGCCGTACAATCAGTGCAAAACGCAGCCGAAAACCTGATTTCTTGTTGTGATTTTCACTGGTTGTATGGCTGGGTCATATGTATAGTAGTGCTGAAACTATAATCCGGAATGATGTGAACAATAAAGCATTCTTACTGTTGACTACAACAAATCACTTATCAGTCCGAATGTTATTCCATTGGTAACATTTCATTAAATTGTTTTGTGCAGGATGGGTATTCGACTCAGCATCAGGATATTATTATGAGAAATCTACTGGACTTTACTATGATTCAAACTCTGGCTTCTATTATTCCGATGGTTTAGGTAATTTCATCAAGCAGACATGTACTTCTGAGTTTCTAGTTGGTTTAGTACTCTCTCTCCCAAGCTGCTATTTTCTCATTTTGCACCCATGTTTATGCTTCTTATCAGGCAAATGGGTTACTCAAGAAGAGGCATACAAGTCTGTAAAAACTTCCACAGCTGCTGTTGGTCAATCCTCATCTTCGCAAATAACTTCACAAACAAAAGCCCCTGCTTCAGATACAACTGCTCCAATTATTAAAGGAGGGCCAGCTCCAGGTCGGGTTGTCACAAAGCCATTGAACCCTATGAGACCTATCAAGGGCACTCCATCCATGGGTGCTACTGTTACCGCTAACAAGAGGAAGAGAGAAGACAACAAGCCCAAGGTGATCTCCAAGGAGGAAGAAGCTGCACTGAAAGCCCGGGAAGCAGCAAGAAAGAGAATGGAGGAAAGAGAGAAGCCACTGATGGGGCTGTACAAATCCTACTAGGAGTAATGTTTAACTCCTCCGAGACCTCTCTTCCTGTATGGTCGGCCTATTGCACACTGCCAGACTTCGGAAGCAGTTACATGTGAATTAACCTGAGAAGGAATGGCAGGGATTGGTGGCTGTGCTTGGGTTTAAAGGTTACAAGCAATTTGTCTGTACAATACCGCAGTGGTTCTTCACCAACTTATCTTGTTCGAAAACATGTAAAAGAATGCGTTCATATGTTTTCTTGAATCCGAACGGAGTACATCGTATGCTGAAAAACATGGTCAGATAGCATCCTCAGTACTATTGTACCTTTCCTGTCCTCGAGATAATCTTGGGCTGTGGAGCTGACCAAACCACCCATTTGAGCTGTGAGTATTTCTCCTTTTTTTGTTACCAATTTCTTTAATTGGTTCTCTTGTGCCCAGAAAAAAAAGAGGGAAAAATGCAATGCTTTTACTTTCTCTGTTTTAAACGTCATCAATAAATGAGAGGGAGTACAAAATACATCAATACAATTAGGTCTGCACCTGACACGTTTCGGTATTGACCTAACTTCACCGCAAAAAATCTGAACTCCGTGTGGCTGTGGCCGTCGAGGATTCACTTCACAATCTACCTCGTGGCCCTGTGATTCGACGGACCTTTTTGCTCGTCGACGCTGACCGCTGTGGAAGAACCGGCGCTGTCGTGGCCTCGTCCGGCAGGCTCCGTGCCAAATCACGCAGTTTTCATCGTCCGCGGCCGTCCAAACTGCCGTGCTGGCCGGACGGGAACCGTGACTCGCTTCGCCCGCGCGAATCAGTCGGCTCCGTCGGCCACGCGGTCACCTACGTGTTACCGTGGCCGGCTCCCCGTCCAGGCGTTTCGACTCGTGATCGGCAGGGCAGAGGCAGCCGAACGGCCCCCGGACTTGAACGGAAACGAAGCCAATTTGATCCCGAACGACGGCTCGAAGCGTTCACCACCACCGGTCACCCACCTACCACGGCGTCTCGTCTCCTCCCGGCACGACACGAGGACGAGGGTGCCGTGCCGCAAGTCGGGTCCGCGAACCGGCCGGGCAGTACGGCAGCACCTGGCCCCAGGTGTCTATCACGGCCGGACCCATACCCGTGCATTTCACGGTTGTAACCGCGGATTCGATCGTGCGCGCACCTACGACGCGAGAGGTGGCTTTCTTTATCCGATTCCGGTGATCATTCATTGATTCTCTTTTCTTTATCATCAATCAAAGATGCTCGGCACGTTTGATGATTCACAAGGGTTGCGCCGCGCACGTACGCGAAAAAGAGAAGAAAAAATACTTGTGCAGTTGGAGTTCATTTTGTCCTCGCCGCCCGTGGATCGTATGGAGCCGTCACGTCGCGTTTGGCCGGCAAATCGAAGGAGGCAGGCAAGGCACCGCACGGTGGATGGACGACCGGTCTGGTCAAATAAGCACGCGGGCGGAGCTTGGAACAGCGACCGCCACGCTGAATGGCCTCACACATCGAATAAAAAAAGGGAGATATAGTAACGGCTGGAGAAGACGACAGGGGTGGCGCGGTAGGTCGTCGATTTGTCGATCTAGGATGACACGGTGGGGACGGACCTCAATCGATGCCATGCTGCTCTGCACTGGACGGTTATTCTTGTTCTAGCTGCTGCTACTTGTAATTCATCACAGCTCCGCACAAAGGCATTCACAATTTTGTTTTGTCGCCTCAAAAGAGAAGGCCTTGTATTCTCTCTCTTGAATCTGTGCCCATGGCATTATTTTGGGCAAGGACAGTGACCTCCATCGGCCGGACTGGACACAACTTCACCGGCGACAACATGAATAGCACCAAATTGCCACTACAACCTTGATTTTGCTTTAAAATAAAAGAAAAGTTGAAGCAGATAGGCACCAGTTTTGTTGCAAACTTTCTAGACTCTAGCATACTTGCCGAGCAGCAAGCTGCCGACCAGAGTCGAATGCGACTGGCAAAATTTCGTCCCGAGTACGAAAGGCTATGCCAATTTCGTCCTACCACATCTCCAAAGAAAAACTTACTATTGTACTACTAGTAGTTGGATTTGAGATGCGAATGATTATCACTGACGACGGTCGGTAGATGCTGCGGTTCTCTGCTTTGGATCCTCACGCATAAATATTTTGCTACTGTAGTTGTTTGCATGTCATCGTACAAAACAAAGGTAATCACAAACAAAAAAAAATCGTGCAAAACAAAGGTGTTCACACGAGTAGATTTAGCAGGCATACCTTTTACCTTTTACTTTCTTTCTTCAAAGAGATCGTAGTAGTTCTTTTGATTTCTTTTTATTTACACACTGTAAGGTTCAATAGGAGCATTTTGTTGCTATAAACATGAAATTATATAGTAGTCAATTTGAACTGTCAGACCTGCATAGTTTTCGGTCCTCCATCAACAGCGTGGAACGAATTTGAGGGAAAAAAATAATACGAGACATTTAATTGTGAGGTAAACATAGACCTTTTAGAGATGGTTAACAGGAAACAGAATCGATGAAAAGGAGAGGGGCCGAGAGGCCACAGACCGCCAAGGCGCCAACACTCATTGGTCAACGCTAAGCTCTGCCACTAGGTACCATAACCTTTTCTTTGGTTAGAGGAAAGGAATTTGGGTGGCAGTGCCTTTGAAAAAGAACGGAAGCAGAGAAAAGAGCGCACATTCTGATTCTTAGCAACAGTTTATCATGATGAACTAGCCAGGAGAACAAAACAAACATCAAATGAATATTTGTCTTATAAAATTTACAGAAATATTAAAAAAGAAAATAGAGGTGGTGGTAGTGGTACCAAAGCAGGTGTCATTCGCCACGATCAAAACAAAATTATGAATATTCATAGCACAAAAGAACATAAAAAAAACCCCTCAATTCTAAGCTCATTTTGCTTAGAATCTAGTGAAGTACTCAATTTAAATTCTGTGATTGAGTATTTTCACAGTATCATTTAAAGCCTCTATATTTTGCTATGAATATTTAAATTGAATGGAAAGAAAAAAAACTAATAGGGTAGAGGCGAGTAGTAAAATGTAGGCAAGGGGAAAAATGAGCCCCAACAAAAGAAAGAAATGGAGAGAGGAAATCAATAATTTTCCATATTCTTATAGCCTACTTATAATAGCAGCCCATTTCCCACCTTCTGAGCAGTCTACACTACATACAGAAAGTTCCATGTCAATAAGACACATCGTGTGTATATTTTCGCAATTGGTGAGGATCCCTAGGCTTTCTCGTGGTAGAGGAAACATCCATAGGATCATAGCTGCTGTAGCTCTATATGTGCAATCAGCATGCTACAGTCTGATTATGAAGTATTTGTGTGTAGCCAGAATCCAACTTTAGCACAAGTTTTAGGAAAAAGCTTGGTCATACCAATGATCAAGGGCACTCAATTAGCTTGACCCGTTTGGAATTAACAATCTGCCATCACTTGATGCTCTTGTATACGACTATATCCAAATAGCACACGACAGCACTGTCAAGCAGAGGCTTCACAAAGAGAAACCAACACCGAGGACAAACAGGCGGCAAATTGCACACGGTTTCATGACATTCTGGGGCAAAAAAAAAAGAAACTAAAATCACCTCTTGTATGGGCTATGAACTGCTATGAACAACATGCGCACGCGCAAAGTAACACGGCAACACCACGCTACGGATGCTTCACCTTTGAGCTCCGGCACCGCCGCCATGCCGCGGCCGTTGTGCCACGAGTACGCGCCGATCCCTTTGGCCAGCCGCTGCAGCGGGCTCAGCCGGGCGCACCCGGCGACGCCGTCCGCTGCGGCGGCCGCGCTCCTGTTGTTGCCCTGCTTCTTGGCCTTGATACTCATCATGTTGTAGCCGTTGATGCCGCTGGCCTTACTAGCCGGCATCGCGATCTGCGCGAACGACTTCTTCACGGGTGCGTCCGGTTGCTGCGCCGGCGGCGAGCACTTGAAGACCGGGTCCTTGTTGACGCGTCCCACGTCCGACGAGCTTCGGAACAGGAGGAGGTCGCTGAGCCGCCACCGCCTCCACCCCGCGCTCCTCGACGCCGGCCGGGGCGCCGGTTTCTTGGGCGGTGAGCCAGAGGCGGCGCTGGCTTCTTTGTTGGAGGGGAGGGCGCCGAGAGGGGAGGGCGCCTTGGTGGCCTCCAGCAGCGCGGCGGCGAACGGGTCGAAGTCGAAGCCAGATCCCACCCTGCTCCGTCGCCGGGGCGACCACATGCCGCCGCCTCGCGGGGTCATCGGCGATCGCGGCGATGACGCCACGCTCCCGCCATCGAGCAGCCCGGGCGGCGGCTTTAGTGGCCTGATCTTGCCTTTCTCCGCAGGCTCGAGCGGCTTCAACGGCCGGATTCTGCCCTTCTCGAAGAGCTCATCAGCGGCCGTCAGCTCCTGCTCCGGCGCGGCGGTGTTGCTAGCCGCCGTGCCGAAATCGAAGTCCGCGTCGTCGTCCCACGCCGCCGCGTTCGCGCCGCCGCCGAGCCCGGCCTTGGGCGTGCCGGGCCGCTCCTCCCAGTCGAACGGCACGGAGGTGGCGTACGACCCGCGCGGCTGGAACTCCTCATCGTCCTGATCATCTCCGTCCCGGCCGCGGTCGTTGCTGCCCTCCTCGGCGGCGAAGTGCGCGTATATGGCCGCGGCGCGGCGGGGCTGGCGGGCGCGCTGGTGAAGTGGTGGAATTGGTCGAACGGGTTGTTCGCGGGCGAGGTGGCCGGCGGCGGCAGGAGATCAAACGGGTTCGGCGACGGTGGCGCGGTCAGGAACGGAGCCCCGCCTGCCGGTCCAGCCGCGGGCGAGGAGAACGGGCTCGTGCCCGGCCGACCGTGCGGGCTGGACGGCGCCGTGGCGAACGGGCTCGTGGCCGCGCTGTCGAGCCGGAATTCTCTCGGCGGCGCGGGCGGCGGCGAGGCGGGAGCCATCTTGAGCTCCATTTCGCTGGTATTGGGTGGGCTGGCTTCTTGGACTTGGACAGTCTGGTGGTGGCCAGTGGCCACGGGTTTAAGAGCTGTGGAGGTTGGAGATGGAGGGAAGCGAGGAAACAGGGAGGAAGCCAGGGGAAGACTAGTGGAAGGAAGGGGTAGGGATGAATTTAAATGGGGACGTGGAAAAGTTTAAAATTTTGAGTACAATAAATACCAAGATTCTTGTTTGTGCGGAATATGCCCGAGAAGGCTCTCTGGAACACGGAACGGGAAAATTCTCAACACTGTTGGAACCATTTTGATATTTTTAAACAAATACTAGTCAACATATAAGAAAATTCACCTCACTGCATTATCAGTTTCGTATCGTCCTCGACAAATTTCGTATCATGGAAGTGCAGATGTGAAATCGCGCATGTTTTTTGTGCTTGGCAGGGCCCATGAGAAGATAATGGCTGGTGACAGCGATAGGCTCTTGCGGCACTAACGTGATTCTGATGGAGGAATACGTGCCTTTTCTAAAGCACACGGCGGTGATGACGACGAGGATCGGATTTTTTTAATGACGCATTGATCGGATATTAAACCAAGCTAAGTATCCGCAAGGAGACAGATGGCAGCGCTCTCCGCGTCAAAGAAAAACTCGTGTGCTGATGTACTTCACATATAGTTTCTGATTTGGTGCGCCAATGACGCCATGCCTTGTTTAACGCGGCCTCTAAACGCCAGCTTCGATCCGAATAAATTGATTTATTATGGCCATGGTTTGCAGCGCAATAAACTGAATGCCAATATTTTGTCTTTCCTTTTGAGCCCAAGTATGATATCAATTTCATATGAAATACTTCAAAAACAATTTGGGACACGAGAAATAACCCCATCCGGAAGAAGAATGTTTAGTAACTTTTTAAGTTCTTGTAGAACGGGAAAATTAGGTGTATAATTGCATATTTATTTGCGAACACAGTTGAAGCAACTGTTCGTTGAAACGGTAAGAGCAGATGTCAACGCCGTAGCTATGTCAAGGCAAATACAATTTGACCGTCCAGATCGCGGTTGCTTTTTCAGGCTAGCAAAAATTCGCAAGCCTCACTGTCATATCTTGATGCTTTCTTTGGGAGCGTTAGACTTTCCCCTGAATCGAATGCATTTTGCAACCTCTATCAGTTGACTCTGTGTCCTCATAGTGCAGTTCCTCATTTCAGAGGACAAGTACTCGTTAAAATGACTTTTGCTTATAAGAATGGACATATGTAGAAGCGAAAGATTATATTGGTTGAACACTTATAAGGAGTCAAATAAATTACGGACCTGTGGAACATCTGACAACATAAAATACTAAAACAGATCTCATGAAAATTGCTGCTTACAGGCGAAACTGCAACAATATCATGCAACTCGAGTTGAAAACACCTCCAAAAGAATTTTCAAAATGACTCTTCAGCTTACAGTTGAATAAAGAGACATGAAATCGTTTTCCATTATCTGATAAAATAGTGGGCCATTTGCCTCTTCTTGTATGGACGTTTTTCGCCGACATGAAGATCCAAACATAATATCCTAACCGCTTCATCCAACGCAGGTCCTAACATCATAACTCTGCACCTAAAGTTGCTGTGCGCCTATGCACTGTGCCTGGTTCTTGTCTACTCAGAACAGGGATCGTTTACGCACATTTCCATTTCCTATCAGTTTTCATTTTCAAACAAAAATCACTGCAATCCAAGTGGCGCGCGCGGCATTAATGCGCCGGCATGTCAGCGCCGGCCGTGGTCGCTCCACACGCCGGAGTCGGCGACGACAAGTTGGCCCAATTGCGGCTACCCATCTCAGATGTCTGTCCTTGTTTCTCTTGCCCAAAGTGTGACGCCGCGAGGAATTTCAGCGTCCTTTCTGAGCTACGCTTGGACGTATCGCGGTCCCTGCCCGTCTCCGCAATCCGCATTGACGGGCCTACTTTGACTGGGAAAGACGTTTCCAAGGCAAACGTTAAGATTATACTACTACTTAGATTAGATTAGATGCGCAGCTAACCTGGCAGCGAAGCTACAGAGTCTCTTTTGACGAACGCGAAGACCAGCAACAGACCAACCAGAGCTCCGGATTCGGACTGCAGAATAAATGAAGAACTGGAGCGACATGACCTGTCGATCTACTGTCACGTTTTAGATGTTTACCGATGTTTCCCTGTACCTGTCAGTGTCAGGTGAGCTAATTAGAAGTTTTTTTTGAGTTTAGGTGAGCAAATTAGCAGTTGCTGACATGAAAAACAAAAAGGCCAGGTTAGCATTCAGGTTGTTTTTTTTTAAGACAGAGGTTAGCATTCAGGTGACCGACTTCAATCGGCGAACCACGGAAATTTTTCATTTGGGTAATGGGCCTCCCAGAGCTCAGGAGCATCTAATGAGACCCAACAAGCCCGTCATCAGCCTTGAAGTTGGAGATCAGGTCCTGAGAAAAGCCCAAAAGGCCCACGCATCGCCTGCTTTCCGACCCATTCCTACCTCCAGCTTGTCTTCCCGGAGAGGCGGAGACGGCTGGCTCCTCTTGCTTCTGCTCCCCAATCGAGTATCGTCGGGAGCTGCGACCGGAGACGCGCCACGTCTCGCGCGCTTGTCCGCTCGGCGCTGCCTCCATCACTCTCTTCCGATGAACTGCCGCGCGGCGGCTTGGGGCCGCCCGTTCTTCCCCGCCGCGGCGCGGCCGCGCCCTCCACCTGGTGAGGCATTTCATGCCCCGCTCGCTTCTGACAGCAGTCCTGATTATTTTGATTTAGCTTCCGTGCCTTGTCTCGTTTTGCTTGCAAGGACTTGCATTCGATGATTCAGAACTAGTACGAAACGGCCTAGTGCATATGCATAGCTTAGTTATCAGAGCAGTTTGAAATTTTGTGCTTATGCATGCCAACTTCGGTGTCTTAAATTTCCGAAGCATTTACTCTTCTTTTTTTTTAAAGAGACCGTTCTGAAGCATTTACACTCAATGTATCCAATCTCAAACCCACTGTGAGAGTGCCGATTTAAAATTTTCGAATTAAATTAGCGTGAATGGGATGTGAATACAGTTGTTGTTTAGCTTTCCTGTTGTTGCCTTTGTTGCACATTCATAGTCATAGGGCTGGACATCCAATGGTTGAGTAAACTCACATGTAGTGGTAACATTCTTATGCTCCAATTTGACTATTTGATATACTCTGATTAGCTAGGCGAATATTGATCTTCAGTCTAATTGCTCAGCCCTTATTCCTGACAGGAAGTAGTAACCTGTGGAAGAATCCAATCTTTAGGAATTCGTTGAGACTTGGTGGTGGTGTACCAAATATGTTTGAACTACCTTCAAGACTGTTCAGGTGCATGGCTTCAAGTGGATCTGGGAATGATGATTTTGCTCAACCTACAACAACTGAAGAAACAGTGGCACCGTTGCCATTATACTCCTGGCCAGATAAGAAGGTTAACTGAGTTCTAACCTTCTGCAACTTAGTTCGCCTTTCTGTTTGCCGATATTTGTTTTCTCTGCATTGGCATTTCCTACTCTCTGGGAGGTTTTGAATCACAAGAAAAATGGACTTAGGCGTACTCGTTCAGAAATTTAGGTGGATTTTATTTCTTTCCTTCGTGTTTGTGCATAGATAACTTGTAAAATATAGTTTGATATACACTAGCACTATACACTAATTTTTTATTCTAAAATCTATAGACATTCTGCATTTATACGGAAATGCATGTATTTATGTTTTTATTTACTTACGGGGTTTTAAGTGCTCTTGTCCAGTGTTTAAATTTATATACATCATTGAGGATAGTTGGTTGTTAGGAGAATTAGATTTATGAATGGTTATGCTTCAAGATCTATTTTTCGTGTTACAGAACGCACTCTCTTTTCTTGTTACAGCGGCCACGAGTGTGCATTTTGGGTGGTGGCTTCGGTGGCCTGTACACTGCTCTAAGATTAGAATCTCTTGAATGGCCCAGTGGTAAAAGACCTCAGGTACAATATGATGCTCTTTGGATATGCGATGTGCTACTCATTTAACTTGGGAGTGGTTGGTGGTGTTCCACTCCTTGTAAAGTACACTATTTTCATTGAGTTTCACAGTTCCATTTCCTGCAATATTCTACATCCATTTGTAACTAATAGTGAAAAACAATTTTCAGGTTGTGCTGGTTGATCAGTCTGACAAATTTGTATTTAAGCCCATGTTGTATGAGCTCTTATCAGGAGGTAATATAGTTCCTGTGTGCAATTGCATCAACTAGTATATAATTTATTGTGTCTTTTCACATGATCTCAAGTTTTCTACTGTGGTTTGATTTGCTTGCCAGAAGTGGATGTCTGGGAGATAGCTCCATCTTTTAGAGAGTTGCTGAAATACACTAGTATTCAGTTTGTGAGGGACAGCGTAAAGCTTCTGCGTCCTTCAGATCACTTCAGAAGAGAACCTGGGGAATCATGCACTGGTGGAACTGTTCATCTTGAAAGTGGCACTGTCATTGAGTATGATTGGTAAGAATGATATCTCTACTGAATTTCAATGGTCTCAAGTTTAATGGACAAATTTTGATTAGTTTGCTATATTGAATTTTTCTCATATAATTTGATGTTTATTTTATGAAACATATGAGCATGAACAAGTTGTCATATCCTGCTCCCGAGTTTCAAGATTTGCTATACATAAATACCAGCATGGTGCATGGAACTGTGCACTTTTTGATCAATCCTGGATATTCAAGAGTGATGTTGTGCCTGTAATTCATAACAGAACCGTAGAACAAAATTGTAATATGTATAGCTACTTAGCCGGTTGATGTCAAATGACTAAAGTAAGGGGTTGTTTGGTTGGTGATTAATGTTTCCAGCTGTTTGGTTGGCTGCCATAACTGTGGCAAGCCACACTTTTTTAGCACTCTGACCCACACGTCATACTCTAATTTTTTTCCCAAAGTTGTCCACACTTGTGGCTAGCAATTTGTTATCCACACTTTTTGTGGCAAGTCACACTTGATTAACCTTAGTCGTGGCAGCCTTAGGCATGAACCAAACAGGCCGTAAGATTTTCTTTCTATTCAAATTCACGGTCTAATAAATATGAGCATCCTGCTGACATTTGTTCTGAAATGGGCAGCCAGGCTCGTTTTGGCTTTAGGGGCTGAAGCTAAAATCGATGTTGTTCCAGGATCTGCTGAATATGCGCTTCCTTTCACAACATTAGAGGATGCTTTGGTAAGCTTACATCACTTTGAAACTATTTAAAATATCATTTAAAATCATCTTCTATTGAAGTCCATGCACAAGGGAAAACTGAAAAAGAAAAATGTTGTATCAACACATTCCTTATTGATACTTTGTACTATATTTGTTGACATGTTCTAATAATTTGTTTGTCATTTTTTTATAAAAAAGACATAGGGGTCATTATGGGGTCATTATCCATTATATTATATATCATGAATGGATATTATTGTCATTAGCTGTTTTAGGGTCATAGGTTCTGTTGTTGCCAATCATGAGTCTATGCTCATCAATTTTGTTCTGTTTTCTTTTCCTTAAATGTCATTTTGCAGAGAGTTGAAAGCAAGTTAAAAATGCTAGAGAGGAAAAGGTTTGGTAAGAATGCCCCTCCCATTGAGGTGGCAATAGTGGGATTGGGTTATTCTGGTGTTGAATTAGCTGCTACGATATCTGAGAGATTAAAGAACACTGGAACTGTAAAGGCGATAAATGTTCAGACAACCATATGTCCCACCGCTCCACCAGGAAATCGTGATGCTGCTTTGAAGGTGAGAAACTAGGAATCTATATGTAACAAAAACAAACCATTTGCTCAGCTTCATAAAAAAATTGTAAGAGAAACATCTCTCGCTACGAGATGCTTTGGACATAATGTAAATTT
Organism: Chloris gayana; assembly: GCA_031894775.1. Classification (NCBI taxonomy): domain Eukaryota; kingdom Viridiplantae; phylum Streptophyta; class Magnoliopsida; order Poales; family Poaceae; genus Chloris; species Chloris gayana. The sequence goes on from JAUNZO010001091.1 coordinate 47,845, forward strand.
TGGTAATATTATCTTTATTTTCTTTGGGCTTAGAGGTGCCCCTAAAATATACTGTAATTATATAGGACCTGACCTGAATTCATTTGAACTGGGTTTGCCCCCTACTGATCCTGTTAAAGCTATACATTGCTATCATTATGATACAATTCACCTATCCATTTCTAACATGCCACCAACTATCAACTTTCTATTGCTTTATTGCTGGATTGCCTAACTCAAGTTGAGAATCCATGCTATTGCATTACAATTTCATGTTGTAGCATTGGCCCATGATGATAGTCTGCCCATCTCTAAGTTTCATTGTTCAAGAAATCATCTATACTATGGTTGTGTAACCTACGACTGAAGTTTGGTTTATTATGTTCTGAACAGGTTCTTGAGTCTCGAAATATTCAACTTTTCTTGGGATATCTTGTTAGCTGCATTAGAGAGGCTTCTACATCTAATGATTCAAGTAGCACCGTTATGGATTCGGAAGTTGACTCTGACCATAAGAAACTAGTTCTAGACCTTCAACTTGCTGAAAGAGGCCGCCAGGGCCAGATTTTGGAAGCTGATTTAGTATTGTGGACTGTGGGTTCATCATCTCAGATTCCTCGGTTACAGCCTCCTGATGCACCTTATGTGATTCCTTTGAATGGGAGGGGGCAGGTAGAGACAGAGGAAACGCTTCAAGTAAAAGGCCACCCTCGAACATTTGCAATTGGTGATTCGGCAGCTTTGAGAGATCCATCAGGCAAACTCCTCCCAGCCACGGCGCAGGTAAGAGGTCTGCTGGATTTGGTTCAAGCTGGTGCTGCATTGCAGCTTTAGTTTTTATGTCTCTAATTAAACTCTCATACCCAGGTTGCTTTTCAACAAGCAGATTTTGCTGGATGGAATCTCTGGGCAGCAATCAATGATCGTCCTCTCTTGCCTTTTAGGTTGAAATCTGACAACGCCTTTTCCTTTGTGCATACTACTATATTATGAGCCATGCTCTCTTGTCGATATTTTTCTCCTGTTAGTAGGAATCTGGGTGAGATGATTTGAACCCTTGCCTTGTATTTTGTAGGTTCCAAAATCTGGGTGAGATGATGACACTTGGTAGAAATGATGCAGCAATAACTGCAAGTTTCATTGAGGGACTGACCTTGGAAGGACCTCTAGGACATGCTGGTACGGGCACTTTCGAACATCTTCTTTCATTTTCATGGTTCACCTAAATATTCTTATCAAACCAAGTTATACTTTACTCTGCAGCTAGGAAGCTTGTGTACTGCCTTAGAATGCCCACAGACGAACACCGGGTGAAGGTTGGGATCAGCTGGTTCACAAAAACTGCTATCGATTCGCTCGCGTCAGTGCAAAACGCTGTAAGTGACATGCTCACAAGTTCATGACTGTAAGGCTGTCGGATGCATTTGACTTCCCGATTCCTGAATTGGCTGGACTGGAGATCTGTTGTAGTTATATTTTGATCTGTATGCATTTCACGATCCTATCAGTTGTAAAATACTTTTCCATAGCTGTTATGGTCCTAGAGTAAGCATTTGTACAAGTGGTGAACTGCGGTATATGTAGAGGCGATCTGCTTTGTTGTATAAACAGCGGGCGGTTCCATATATAAACAAGCATTATATGAGCCATTTGCCAGTATCTATAAATGGGTCAACAGTCATAGAAAACAAGCATGATCTGAAATTTCTGAGGCACCGTCTTCTTTTGTAAAGGGGCATGTTGATTAGTGTGATGTGTTGCCTGCCCAATTTCACATGGGCGGCACAGAATTAAGGGTATGTTTGGTTTACGCCCTCCTACCAAATTTTGGTTATGACCAAATTGTGGGCAGTACCAAAATGTTGGTGATCTTATGTTTGGATGGTAACCCAGCTAAATTTAGCCAAATCAACTTTACTTCTTAGTATGACATGTGAACCCCACATGTCGTGATTATTTTTTTCAACGAAATATGGTCAAGTGACATCTTGTTTTATAGATTTAATTGCCACAAATATAAATACGTGAACGGATTTGTAATTAGATGAGCCGTTTAAGAGTTATTAGCACTAGAATGTTGTTAAACTAGTATTATTGGGCTTCGTGCAACCATTCACCTAGTGCCACGTCCTCACTGTCCACTGTTGTTGGCAGCCAAATGTTTGGCGAGTGTTTTGCTCGCCCGTCTTCTCGCCAAGCTGCTGTGTGTTTTTTGCTTTGGCAAGTATTGGTCTGTCAATTATGGGTGCTAAACCAAACTCATGCCAATTTGCAAGGGCGTGCCAATATTTTGGTTTGGTTGGTATTGGTAGTAAACCAAACGTGCCCTAAGAGTGCTGATTGGCCCTTTTAGAACGTGCTGGAACGTTGGAGTTTAATCGGATCCTTGCGGCACGGATTAAACTTCGAAATTTCTTGTGTCAATGTCTTGTCAAATGCAGAAGCATAAACTTCTCCATCAGTAGACTTAAAAAAAGTTTTTTTTTTCAAAAAGGAAAAGATTCTTAACGACTGATCCACATGAAGAGTAGAAAAAAAAATCAAACAGAAAACGCTGCTGTGGAAGTCAGCTCTCACCAACCAAGCTGCCTTTATATTCCTGATGCATCAAGCTCAAATTGTTCCAATTGTGTTGTAGGTGGCCAACTCATTTCCAACCCCCACCGCCGCGAAGTCCACCAACCGTCCCGGCGCCATGGATCCCGACTCCGAGGTCGCCTTCGACTTCCCGCCCTACCTCTGCCAATACAAGAGCGGCCGCATCGTCCGCCCCGGCGGCGCCCCCACCATCCCCGCCGGCACGGATTCTCTCACCGGCGTCGTCTCCAAGGACATCTCCGCCGGCGACGCCAAGGTCCGCGTCTACCTCCCTCCCGGCGCCACGGGCAAGATCCCGGTCATCGTCTACTTCCACGGCGGCGGCTTCGTGGTCGGCTCGCCCGCGCGGCCCGGCACCCACACCTACCTCAACGACCTCGTCGCCCGCTCCGGTGCCATCGGCGTGTCCGTGTACTACCGCCTCGCGCCGGAGCACAAGCTCCCCGCGGCCTACGACGACGGGTGGGCCGGCGTGCGGTGGGCCGTCACGCTCGGCGACGGCGCCGACCCCTGGATGCTCGACCACGCCGACCTGTCCCGCGTGTTCGTGGCGGGCTGCAGCGCCGGCGCCAACATCGCGCACAACATGGCCGTCCGCGCCGCCGCCGCTGGCGCGCTCCCCGACGGCGTGACTCTCCGCGGGCTCGCGCTGGTCCACCCCTACTTCACCGGGAAGGAGGCCGTCGGCGGCGAGATCGATTTCGGCCCCGAGATCCGCGGGTTCATGGACCGCACGTGGCGGTACGTGGTCTCGGAGACCTCCGGGCTGGACGACCCGCGGGTGAACCCGTTCGTGGACGACGCGGCGCGCAAGGCCTCCGCCGCCATTCCGTGCCAGCGCGTGCTGGTGTGCGTCGCCGAGAAGGACGTCCTGCTCAAGGAGCGCGCGCTGTGGTACTACCGGGAGCTCAAGGCCAGCGGCTACGCCGGCGAGATGGAGCTGTTCGAGCAGGAGGGCGTCGACCACGCGTACCACTTCAGCGCGCTCGAATCGGAGAAAGCCATCGAGCTGCAGGAGCGGCTCGTGTCTTTCGTGAAGAAATGACCAATGCCCCCAGCCAGGAAGATGGGCAAACGAAACTGTGCTTCAAGGACATTCCATGGATGGTGATGGGTTCCCCGAAATAAGATTATTTCTTAGATTTCTAATTTATCGTTTACTGTGTCATTTTGATACTTCAATTGTTATCTGCAATGCCCGAAATTCATACGTCTGAAGGAGAATTTCAATTTGTTTATCGTTTCCTACTTGTACGATATAACCTTTTTCAGTTTGTTTATCGTTTGAATGAGATGGCCATCAACTTGGTAACAATAATATACTATGTTGATCACTAATTCTACGGTACGGATGGCACATTGATTAATTTCCACAAATTTTGGTCCAATTACCGGGCTTCCAAACAGGGCATTAGCAAGGCAAGATTGTCCTGGAAGATTCCAAACATCAATCAATGAACCAGCCACAAATCAGACGCACACGCACGAGCCCTCGGGTGGTCAAACATAGCGTCGGGCTGAAAAATTATTTCATCGTACTGACACACTTGCATCTCCTGCCCTTCACTTGCGTAGGAAACCGAGGACACGCTCCTGCATCTCCTTCGCCTTGTCGCAGCGCGGATCGATGCAGTAGAACACATGCCCCTCGCCCTCGGACTCGAGCAGCTCCACCTCGCCGGGGTACCCGCTCTTCTTCAGTTGCTCGTAGTACCAAACGCCCCTGTCCCGGAGCTCGTCCTTCTCCGCGACGCAGACGAGCACGCGCTCGGCCGCGACCCGCGCCGCGCTCCCGCCCGCCAGCTCCGAGAACGGGTTGTTCAGCGGGTCGTCGAGCCCGGTGCTCCCCGGGTACAGGAACCGCCAGAACGCGTCGGCCCGCGCCTTGGCCGCCTTCCCGGTGGTCCCCTCGTTGCCGATATCCGCCGCGCCGCTGAAGTACGGGTGCACCACGAGCAGGCCCTTGATGGGCGGCAGTCCGCCGAGGCCCTCCTCCCCGGCCCGCGCGGCCACGTAGTGCGCGATGGTCCCGCCCGCGCTGGCGCCCGCCAGGAACAGGCGGGCGAAGTCCCCGTGCTCGACCAGCCACGGCTCCGGCCCGGTCCCGGCGGCGTGGGCCGCCACCCACTGCAGCCCGGCCCACGAGTCCTCGTACGCGGCCGGGAGCGGGTGCTCCGGGGCGAGGCGGTACTCGAGCGCCACGGCCAGGACGCCGGCCTCGGCGACCAGCGCGTTCAGGTACCGGTGCGTGAACGGGTCGGCGGCGGACCCGATCACGTAGGCGCCGCCGTGGTAGTAGACGACGACGGGGAGCTTCGTGGCCTTGCCGAGGGTGTTCGAGGGGAGGAAGAGGCGCGCCCAGAGGCCGGTGGCGGGGTCCACGACGACGTCCTTGGAGACGGTGCCCGTGGCCGGGTCGGTGCCGGCCGGGAGCGGGTCCGGGTTCACGAACCGCTCCACGCGGCCGCTCTTGTACTGCCGGATGATGGGGAAGAACTCGAAGCTCACCTCGGCGTCCGGGTCGGTTGCCGCCGCCATGGGAGCGCCGGCCGACGCCTCCTTTCGGCGCCTTCTCTTGATCAAACACGTCGCGGAAAAGAGCGAAAAGACGCCGTCCTTCGTTCTGGGCGTCGCCGTCGAGGCTCGATCACCGGGCGCTTTGTAGTAGCGGAGGTGGATGAGGGAATCGCCGAGATGGGTGGAGCGCACCAAACGGTTGGTGTAGTGGCAGAGTGCACTGAGGTGCGGCAATTGGCGAAGCGGTAGCATTCGAGGAGTAGGTAGGTGCTGGGACTGTGCGGAGTAGTGGAGTGGAGTGTTGGTGACGACTGGTGTGACCAAGGGCCGGCATGTCGTGTGCGTGGGAGTAGTAGCCACTGGAAAGGTGGGACCGGGAGCTTCTAGAAGACCATGAGCAGCGACCCCTGCGACCGATCGACGTCGCAATCGCGCCATGGCCGCCTGCTGCAGGACAGGCCACTGTATTCGAGAGGGAAAACAAGCGTCTTGCTCATTCGCTCGTCCCCATATAACTGATTACTGAGTTGTGTCGGTGCTGATTTATTTATATAATAATGTAAACAAAGCACAATTTTGTTTTGTTTTGATTATTAGAGAAACGAAAATGTCAGTACACAAACTCACAATAAGAGATAAGAAAACAATTAAAGAGGTTGGTCGTCTCCAACCACGCTCACCTCTGAGATGTGTGACCTCGAATCTCCTCCGGCAGTATCAAGATGAAGCTTGTATCACCTCTCGGATGTGTCCGTGTCGGTGCTGGTGTTCTTCTCTTTTTCTCCTCTGAGCTGAAGTCCGAGGAAATAACAACCGTTTTCCCGACCCATCGACCTTTGTGATTTGCTTAACGCCCGATCACATGTTCTCTTTTACCACAGGTTGTAGCACTCACTCTACTCCATAGATATTGATTATAATACGTGTGCACTAAACGCCGACATGTCAAATGTCAATCACATTTTTCTTTATATATATAAAAGATGAGTGGCTAGAGCTCTGCCATTCAATCAAACGGGTATGTAGTACAAGTTTTATCAGTACGAAATATAGGCACCACATTTATACAAATCTTCCTCATCTTCTGCATATGGAATACGGGTAGAGCCTTAAAGCAAAGTTAGTCTACGCCATGACATCCTTGGAAAAAAAGTCTACGCCATCACATACAGTAACGATATTTGCAAAACCAACCACCAAGACACATAGAAACGGATGTATTTTTTTCCCGATGGTCACCGTCGGCGTGTGAGTACACCTCCAAATGGGGGCTGTCAAGACTCCCTTCGGATAGGTTCGGGAAGGACGGATTTGCTCGTGCTTAGTGTAGATGATTCAAGCGAGCAAGAACGCGGAGGGATTACCCAGTGTTCGGGCCGCAATGGATGCGTAATACCCTACGTCCCGTTTGTTCGTGTGTGTATTCGAATGTTCTTGTCTTTACACCGGAGTCTCCCCTCCTTTTATAGGATAAGGAGAAGAGCACCGTACAAGTACCCGGGGGTACCCGGACACCCGGTGGGGGTCCGGTCCTCCCCGAGATATCCCGACACGATCCCGACTAAATCCGTTGCGATCTCTTCTCCTCGGTTCGTGCTCCGAGTCTCTTCCATCCTATTGGTCGAGAGCCCTCCCGGCACCGTAGCCGCGCGGCTTCCCGAGACGCGGCGCACGGGGAAGACGCGCGCACGTCCCGTCGGGCTGCGGCGTCGCCACGTGCACTCGAGTGCCGCATTAACTCCGGTGGTTGGGGCGTCGGAGGAAACTACCGGGAAGCTTCGTCCCCCCGACGCTCCCGCTCCTCCGGTCTTCATGGGCCTCGTAGGCTTCATGGGTCTTGTGGACTTCCTCATCCGCGGGCGCCGTCTTCGTCCATGGGCTGGAAACGGCCCATGCCCGGTTAGGGGACCCCGATCCCCCTACACCGACAGAGCCCCGGCCCCGCCGCCGACCCGCGGGCTCGGAGCAGGGATTGGGGCCACCCGTCGCCGCCCGGTGCCGCTTGGGTTGTTCCGGGTGTGGCTCTCAAGGAACGGAGCCGCTCGGGCTGCCGAGGCACGATCGCCCCGAGGCGTCGCGTCGCTTCGGTTCGCGTGCGGTGGGCCCGCCCGGCGCCCGCGCTCAAGTAGGGGGACGACCGGTTGCCCAAGGCACGTCTTCCACTTCGCCCTTCGTCTTCCGTCTTCTCAACTTCTTCCTTGCTGCCGCGCTCCCCTTCGCCTTCTTCTCCGCCGATCCGCGCCGCCGCTTGTCGCCGTCGTCCCTCGCCGCCAAGATGGCCCGCGGAAAGTCCCCCGCCGCGGTGGTTTGCGCGCGCGCTCGCCGTCGGCGGATGCACCGCCAACGGTGCAGCTTGCCCGACGCTCGGGTCGAGATGTCGCGGCTTTCGCCTTTCTCGCCGGTGGACGGTGATAAGGCCGTTCGTGTTGGGGGCCCTTGCCGCCGCCGACCGGAGGACCGGAGATCCTCCACTTCCTGTCCTTCGTCGTCGCCGGCGCCGTTCCCCCGCCTTCTCCGACTTCTTCCTAGAGGTGCTCCGGCGTACGGGATCCGCATGGCGCACCTCACGTCGAATGCGGTCGCGGCGCCGGCCGTGTTCGCCCATCTATGCGAAGGATTTGTAGGGGTGCAGCCGTGCTTCCCCATATTCCAACGCTATTTCAAGATGACCCTTACCAACGCCTCGGAGGTGATCGGATGCGTCCGGCCGACCGTCCGGCCGACAGCGGGTACATAGAGTACTCGCCTAGCAGCAAGGTGGAGGCGTGGAAGAAGGCCTCGGTTCGTGGTGCCGTACGAGAAGGACTTTCGCCGCCTCCGCGTCCCGCCGTTCCCGGCCCAACATTTGGTCGTCCGGGGACGCCGTGCCCCGCCTTCCCGAGGGCATGATGCCGGTGGTCGACCGGATCGCGGCGCCGCCGCGGCCGGCCCGACTTCACGCGGGGTGGTGCACGACTTCCTCGAGCGCAACATCGCGCCCTTCGCCGGAGATCGGTCCCGTCGTGGCTGTACCGGGACTTCAACTTCGCCGGCCGCACTCGCACGGGGCGGGCTCGGACCTGCCCGAGGCCTCGGCGCTTCGCCTACTCCACGCCGACCGGGAAGAAGTGGACCGCCTCCTTCGCGTACCCGAAGGTGCCGAGCCTCTTCATCGCCGGCGAACAAGCGCGCCGTCCTCGACAAGCATGCCCCGACCGGGGCCGCTCGGGTTTCTTGACGCGGTCCCGGCTCCCACTCCCGGTCTCCGGTACCCGGAGTCACGCCTTCCTCCGACCCGGTGCGACGGCCACCCCCGGGGGTGCCTCCGGAGCTCCGGGTGGTAGCCCCGGCGCCGCGAGGCCTCGCTCCGAGTGCGCGGGACAAAGGCAAGGGGAAAAGGTCTCCGTCACCCCCTCCTCTCGATTCCTCCGGCCCGCCCGCTTTCCACGGAGCGGGCCCGGCAGGCTTCGCCGGCGCCGATGACGGGGTCGCTCCACAGAGAAGTCCCCGCAGCCCGCACCGGCGCAAGCGACCGGGTGGACGCGCGACGTGTAGGAAACTTTCCTCTCTTTTTGCTTAAGCCGCGTGCTTGGTATGCTGCGTTTCGTCTCACCGTAGGCCGATGGCCGTGAAACGTATTCTGATTTGCTTTGTTTGTAGGAGTGTCCGGATCGAGCTGGACCCGGACCTGGTCCCTTTAAACCCCAAGGTCGCCGGTGCCCCCGCGCCGAACCCGGACGTCGATCCCGTTGCCGTTGTGGCTCCGGCGGCCGGAGCGGAGGACGGCGCGGGAGGGGCGACGGGTGCCCCCGAAGAGGTGGCTGCGGGTGCCCCCGAGGAGGAGGTTGCGCATGCAGTCCCGCGGAGGTGGCCGCAGGTGCCGCCGGAGAGGAGGCCGCGGACACTCCCGAGGAGGTGGCTGCGGGTGTCACCGAAGCGGAGGCCGCGGGTGCCCCCGCCGGAGAGGAGGCCGCGGGTGCCTCCGCCGGAGTTGACCTTGGCCGGGTGTCGCCTCCTCCGCCGGGAACGTGCCGGGTGCTTTCCCAATCGGCGCCGCCAGGCGTCCGCCACGGTCTTCCACTCCACGGCCGGGTGCCGCCGCCGCCAGCCCTATAGTGTCGGAGGGGAATGACTCCCTCCGCGCGTCCGGTCGGAGCCGGGAGCGGTGGCCGGCGGAGACACTTCATCGACCGCCGCCGCCGGTAGGGGCCGTGGGCGCGCCGGACGCGGCCGGAGCGGGTCACCTTCGAGTCGCTCGGGCGGCATGGGGCGCCACAAGATTGGCGATGTGCTCGGGGAGGTCACCCGGTCGCTCCTTGCCATGAAGGCGGCCGTGGAGGAGACGGATGCGTCCCCGGACGACCGGGAGGCCGCGTTGGCCGAGCGCGAGGCGGAGGTGGCGGAGGCCCGGCGGGCCCCGGAGACGGCGGTGAAGCCGGCCCGAGCAGCAGCATCGCCGCCGCATGGAGGAAGTCCAGCGATGAGCTGGACCAAGCTGCCGGCATCGGCGATCGAGCCGCCGAGAAGCCGCGTGACGCCGAGGCGAAGCTCCGTGCCGCCATCGCCCGCGAGGATGAAAGCATGAACCGCCTCCGTGGCGTCCCGGAGCGGGAGCGTGCCGTGCAGCTCCGCGGCGCGCAGCCGGAGGAGGCGGAGGCCGACATGGCACTCCGCGAGGCGGCCGTGACACGTCGCGAGGCGACCACGGCGGCTCGCGAGGAGGAGCCGAAGGAGCGTGCCGGTGCGCTTGCACTCCGGGAGGCCGCGCTTGGCGAACGGGAGCGGGCGCCGGCGCGGCCGAGGCAAAGGTCCGGCGCTTCGGCCGACTCCGTTGCCTCCCGAGAGATGGGGTTGAGGCAGCGCGAGGACGCCCTCGCTACCCGGGAGGAGCAGGTCCGGCTTCGTGAAGACGAGGCCGCCGTTCGCAGGGAGGCCTTGGAGACGGAGGCGGCCCGTCTTGCTCGGTCCGAGGAGCAGGTCCGCGGTATCGCCGCCGGGTTGGCGCATCGCGTGCGCGAGGAGACTCTCGCGGAGGCCCAGGTGAACTTCGCCGCCGAGCCGAAGGCGGTGGAGAAGAGCCGGACGAATACCGCCGTCGCGTGGAGCGGCCGGAGGCCCGGCGAAGAAGTCGGGCCGCGGCTCTTCTCGCCGCAGCCGATGGCGACGACCTCCGGCGGCAGCTTGCGGAGGCGCGGTCCCAGCTTGAGGAATCCGAGCTTCGGCCGCGTTGAGCCGAGCGAGCGGGCGACGGAGCCGGCCTCGGCGGCGCGGACGCAGGCCGAGATCGCCGCCGAGGTGCACCGGCGGTTTCGTCAAGACTCGTTCGAGGCGGGTCCGCCCCGTCTTCCCGAGCCCCTTGACCGTGGCGCGGCCGGGTATGCATTCGCCATGCGGGGGTGGTTGACTCCCCGAGCAGCCCGAACACCCGGTGGCGGAGGTCCCGGAGGAGGAGGGGCGGCAAACCATAGCCGCGGCCCCGGAGGAGGTGCCGGCGAACGCGCCGGTGCCGGTGCCCGGGTTCCCGCTCCTAGTCGTGGTGAACGGCGATGTCCCTCGCGGGTGAGCACGCCGCGGCCAAGGCGCGTGCACGCGCCGTCGCTCGTGCCTTTGCCGAAAGCTTCAAGCGGGGCTAAGTGCCCGCTTCCTCCACCTGCGCGTGGCTTGCTCGACGCCCGTGCCTTTTTGTTTTTATTGAACCTATTCTTCCGTATGCAAAACAAGTTAAGTTTAGTTTGTAATGTTGATGAAAAGCTTAGGCCCATCGTTCCCCTTCTCGTAAGTGCGATTGTCGCCATGCGCCACTTAGTTATAGGCCGTCCGACACTTTGCAGCGACGCTTAGAGCGCGATTTCGACGCCCGAGCCTTAACCGGACATGACGCCTTCCGTTCGGGCCTAAGTCATGAGCCTTTTTACCCGTCTGAGGGAAGCGGGGACTTGACATACACCACAGCCTATCCCGCGAGAAGTGGGGAAAGAAGCGACCGGGCGCTCGTTTTTATTCACAACACGTTAGGACAGATGCCGTGGCGACCGTGGCCGTGGCGATGAGACTTCCGGTACTACCCGGGACCATTGGCTACGGAATATTCTAAGGGTAGAATTTCTTTTGGTGCTCAATGTTCCAAGCGCTTGGTTCCGGTACCCGTCCTCCGACTCCGCACGAACGGATCTCGGGCGGGTGACGGCAGTGACGACGAAGGGCCCTTCCCACATGGGAGTTAGCTTATCCTTGCCTTCACGCGTCCGAGCCCGCCGGAGGACAAGGTCTCCCGTTTGCAACTCCCGGGACGCACGCGCCGCCGGTGGTAGCGGCGCAAGCCCCGGAGGTACCTCGCGCTTCGCAGTAGTACTCGCCGTCTTGCCTCCTCGAGGAGGTCAATGTCGTCGTGCCGCCGGTGCTTTGGTCGGCTTCGTCAAACGCGGCGACTCGGGGCTGTTGAACCGGATCTCCGTGGGTAGCACCGCCTCCGCACCGTACACGAGGAAGAAAGGCGTTTCGCCCGTGGCTCGACTCGCCGTGGTGCGCAGGGACCAGAGCACGGAATGGATCTCGGCTACCCACTTGGAGCCTTTCTTCTTCAACGGTTCAAATGATCTTGTTTTCAAACCCTTGAGGATTTCTCCGTTGGCGCGTTCGAGTTGGCCGTTGCTTTGTGGGTGGGCTCTTGAGGCGAGCAGCATCCGGGTGCCGAGGGAGTCGCAGTATGCTGCGAATGCATGGCTCGTGAACCGGGTCCCGTTGTCCGTGATAATCCGCCGCGGTACCCCGAATCTTGCGATGACATTCTTCATGAATCCGATCGCCGAGCTTTGGTCTATTTTTGTCACCGCCTCCGCTTCTACCCACTTTGTGAACTTGTCGATGGCCACATATAGCCATCCGTACCCACCCGGGCAGCTGGAAATGGCCCTACAATGTCCAAACCCCAAACCGCGAACGTCCGGGATAAGGGGATTGTTTGAAGGGCTTGAGCGGGCAGGTGCGTCTCGCTTGGCGTGAAACCGGCATGCCTTGCATTGTTGCACCAGCCTGGTGGCGTCCTGGAGGGCCGTCGGCCGACAGTAGCCCTGCCGAAAGGCTTTCCCGACCAGCGTGCGGGGAGCATGGTGGCTGCCGCACTCGCCCTCGTGGATCTCAACGAGTATGTCGTTGCCTTCTTCCGTCTTGACGCACTTCAGCCAGAACGCCGTTGGCGCTACGCTTGTACGGCCTCGCCATCGACAATGGCATATCGCTTGGCTTGGCGGGCTAGGTGGTCCGCATCCGTGTCGTCCTCCGGAAGGATGTCGTCACGCAAGTACCCGAGGATGTGGTCCATCCAACGAGCGTCCTGCGGCTCACCGGCCGGCGCTTCTTCGCTATTCTCGCGTGTGCTGCAGATCCTGCGGGTGCGCCTGCGCAGCTCATCGCCGGTTGGCGACGAGTAGCGATACCCCGCTCCTGCACCGTTGAGGGTGAGGGAACCGTCGAAGAACATCGTCCGGTGATCGCCGGGTGCGTCGTCATCGCTGCACCCGGGTGCTAAACCGTTCACGCTCGATCTCTCGGGGTGGGCGTCCGTCGGTGTATCGGGATCGGGGACCCCCACACCGCCTACTACCTAAGCGCAAGCCGCAGAAGATCCGCAAGATGCCAAAACCAAAAGCTAGAAGACAAAATCCTTGCATGCATGCAAGGGAATCTTCTCTCTCTCACCCCGGTGGCTTACGGGAGAAGGGAAAGGGAGGGAGGCCCAAGGCAACTCCCAACCTCCAACCACCCGGAGTTAATGCGGCACTCGAGTGCTCGTGGCGACGCCGCAGCCCGACAGGACGTGCGCGCGTCTTCCCCGTGCGCCGCGTCTCGGGAAGCCGCGCGGCTACGGTGCCGGAGTGCTCTCGACCAATAGGGTGGAAGAGATTCGGAACACGAACCAAGGAGAAGAGACCGCAACGGATTTAGTCGGGATCATGTCGGGATGTCTCGGGAAGGACCGGACCCCCACCGGCGTCCGGGTACCCCCGGTACTTGTACGAGTGCTCTCCTCCTTACCCTATAAAAGGAGGAGAGACTCCGATGTAAAGAGGGAGAACATTGGAGAATACATACGCACACTAGCGGGACGTAGGGTATTACGCACCCGGTGCGGCCCGAACTCGGATAACTCCCCGTGTTCTTACTCGTTTCAATCATCTACGCTAACGCGTGAGCAAATCCGTTCTTCCCCGAACCTATCCCAAGGGAGCCTTGACGGGCCCCCATTTGGAGGTTTACTCACACACCGATATTTGGCGCGCCAGGAAGGGGAAGAAATCGCAGATTTCGCTCGCGCCGTGAAACTTCCACGCAACCATGCAGAGATCTTCGGGCACCCCGCGGACGGAGGATAGCGTCTCCAGCCGGGCATCCACGGGCGCCGTCGCCGCGACCGTCGTCACGCGGGCCGCTCCGCCCACGACAATCGTCCCGGCGCCTCGGCGGCCGAACGTGCAGCAGAAGACCGGCGCGGCGCCGACCGCCACGCCCAAGCCGTCACGCCGCTCGCGTCCGAGCGTGCCATCGCGCGTCGCCTCTTCCAGGAAGAAGAGGGGGACGACCCCCGACCGCCGTAAAGACCATGCTCAACAACCCGCCGGCGGGATCGGCGGGGGTGAGCAAGCAAGGGAGTGGCTCACCGGAGTAGGCAAGCTCCTCGGACACGGCGCGAGCCAAGCGCCGAGCGGGACCGTCGCGCCAGCCCGTAGCACACACCGATATTTGGCGCGCCGAGAAGGGGGCGAGAGGCTTTGTTTTTCCCTTTCTTCGTTGTAGATCTTGCTTTTCTTCGATTTGGAAAACTCTGTTTTTTCCCTTTCGCTCGTATTGCTTTGCCTTTGATTAAGCTAACCTCACTCTGTTTGTTCTTGCTATGAACGTTGGGTGGAATCCTTGGCTCCGCGAGACACGCCCTGCCCACTCCTTTGTGCAGCAAGGGAGCCGAGCGGCAGTGGAGCCGGCTCCTTCCCCGCGCGTCTCGCTCGAGCTTGTGCGGCGATCGCGACTCGGCGACGCTCGGGGCTCCTATCACCCGCGGTAGCGGCGATGGCGCTCGGAAGCGCGTCCACGACGACACCGGGCACGCCGTGTCGACGGTTGCGGCTACCCGGGGCGAGCAGCGGGTCCCCGGATAGCATGCGGAAGACCCGAGCGCGTCTCCGACTACTCGGGCGACGTCTCCGACTACTCCGGTGGGCGACGTCTCCGACTACTCCGGCGAGCGCGTCTCCGACTACCCGGCGACGTCTCCGACTACTCCGGCGAGCGCGTCTCCGACTACCCGGACGACGTCTCCGACTACCCGGCGACGTCTCCGACGACTACTCCGGCGACTACTCCGGCGAGCGCGTCCCCGACTACCCGGATGGCGTCTCCGACTCCCCGGCGACGTCTCCGATTACTCCGGCGAGTGCGTCTCCGACTACCCGGACGACGTCTCCGACTACCCGGCGACGTCTCCGGCGACTACTCCGGCGAGCGCGTCTCCGACTACCCGGCGACGTCTCCGGCGACTACTCCGGCGAGCACGTCTCCGACTACCCGGACGACGTCTCCGACGACCCGGCGACAGCGGCGGCTACTCGGGCGTGGCTCCGACTACCCGGATACAACGGAGACGGTTTGGCCTCACCTCCGGCCACCTCACCGACCGATCATAAATGTCAAAAAACTATGGTACAGTTGGAAGGGTTCTTGAAGTGGGGATGACCCTCGCGCACGCCCTGGTCGTCTCGTGCACCGAGACGAGGCCACCGCGTCGAGCCTCGTCAAAGGGCGAGACCCCGGGGACCAGAAATCTTGCGCCCGCGCAATGAGATTATGGTACCCGGTCTAACCCGACGGGCCGACTACCGGTTCGGTCAAGTCAAGGCGCACGTGGCACCGGTGTGGTTCGGGGACACCTCGCCTTCGAAACTCTTGTGATTGTGCCTAAGTATTTCCCACATAGATGATCGAGCAAAGAAGACATGACGACTACGGCGGGGACAAGTTGACCTCATCGCCAACCACCTCGGCGTCGGGCAATGAGCTCGGGGCTCCTGTCGGTGTATCGGGATCGGGGCCCCCACACCGCCTACTACCTAAGCGCAAGCCGCAGAAGATCCGCGAGATGCCAAAACCAAAAGCTAGAAGACAAAATCCTTGCATGCATGCAAGGGAATCTTCTCTCTCACCCCGGTGGCTTACGAGAGAAGGGAAAGGGAGGGAGGCCCAAGGCAACTCCCAACCTCCAACCACCCGGAGTTAATGCGGCACTCGAGTGCCCGTGGCGACGCCGCAGCCCGACAGGACGTGCGCGCGTCTTCCCCGTGCGCCGCGTCTCGGGAAGCCGCGCGGCTACGGTGCCGGAGTGCTCTCGACCAATAGGGTGGAAGAGATTCGAACACGAACCAAGGAGAAGAGACCGCAACGGATTTAGTCGGGATCATGTCGGGATGTCTCAGGAAGGACCGGACCCCCACCGGCGTCCGGGTACCCCCGGTACTTGTACGAGTGCTCTCCTCCTTACCCTATAAAAGGAGGAGAGACTCCAGTGTAAAGAGGGAGAACATTGGAGAATGCATACGCACACTAGCGGGACGTAGGGTATTACGCACCCGTGCGGCCCGAACTCGGATAACTCCCCGTGTTCTTACTCGTTTCAATCATCTACGCTAACGCGTGAGCAAATCCATTCTTCCCCGAACCTATCCCAAGGGAGCCTTGACGGGCCCCCATTTGGAGGTGTACTCACACACCGATAGCGTCCACTCGGCGATGAACTCGGCTAGAGCCCGGCTCTTGATGATGTGTGTGCTCGAGGAAGGACAAGTCGAACTCCCCAGCCTCCACGGCCCACTTGGCTACTCGCCCGGTCGCTTCTCCGTTGCGCAGTATGGTTTCCAGCGGTGCCGTCGTTACCACCCGGACGGGATGGCCTTGGAAGTAGTGCCGTAACTTCGGGATGCGACAAGTACCGTGTAGAGCATCTTCACGTACCGTGGGTACCGTGTCTTGGCGTCCCGCGAACTTCGCCGATGAAGTATACCGGGCGTTGAATGTGCCGCGTGCGAGATTCGGATTCTAGGGAAGTGGGGCCAAGCTCGCTCTCGCCCGTCGTGGGAGCCGGGGCTGGAGCCCCGGGTGATGCGGTGGTGACGCGGCGCCGACGTCGGGGGTGGTCGGAGTGGATCCCACCCCGCCCATGATGCGAGACGTGGTCGGAGCCGGAGCCCCGGGTGGGGTGGGATCAACGCGCCCATTCTTGCTTCTCCGGTCGTGGTCCCCGCTTCGCCCAAATCAAGCGACGAGGTCGGAGCCGGAGCCCCGGGTGAAGCCGGGGATCCACGCCGTCTGCAGGGTCGTCGCACCGGGGACCGCCCGGGTGCGCCACCCGGACAGGCCGGAGCGGCCGCATCGCGTGCCGTGTTGTGAGTGAAAGCGTCCGTAGCCCCCGGGTGCTCCAATGCCTTCGAGCCGTCGAGGCACCCGCGTTTGCCGGTTCGCCGAGAACCGCGAGGCGCCCGCTCCAGCCCGCTCGACCACCGGAGCCGCATCGACCACTTGCGGGTTGGCCGCTATTGTAACACCCCGGAATTTCTAATTCAGGGATGTGCATGAAATTCACAAAATTTTAAAACTTTTTAAAGCATGTTTATTTATTATCTAAAAGATAATATTTTAATTATATTTCTCTCTTTCTTGCAAAAGAGGAAGAGTTAGTTTTAAACCTAACTATTTAAAAGGAGATATTTTATTTATAAAGTGTATCTATGATTTGTTGTGATTATGAAAATGACTTAATAAAAAGATTGTATTCGTTTATTTTAGAAAACAATATTATACACAAAGTATTTTTCCCTTTTTCAAGTAAAAGGAAAGTGTGTTATCATTTTATGTGAAACAAAGAGTTATCTTTGTAAAATAAATAAAGTTTGATCTATAGAAACATTTATTTAAGAAATACTTTTGATTTATGAAGGTAATCTATTTTAAGAAAATGATTTAAGAAAATAATAAAAAAAAACAATTATATTTGCTTTATGAAAATAAGTTTATTTCAAAAGGCATTATTTTATACAAGGTATTTCACTTTGAAAACAAAACGAGAGCTTTATCATTTCATGTGAGCAAGAGGAGTTATTTCCAAAATGAATTAAAGTTTGATTTATAATAAAAGCTTTTGATTTGAGAAATACCTTTGATTTATGGTTAAATGCTTTAAATGTGTGAAAAGGGCTTATCAAATAAATGTCTTTGTTTTGTGCAAATGTTGCTTCATAAATATACTCGATTTGAGAATATGTGTTTCATAAAAGAATTTATTCAATAATAACTATTTTTGGTTTAAAGTAATTTTATTTCCCCAAAGTGTTTTTATTTCAATAAAGAAAAAGAATTATTTACCTTTGGTTAATTTGGTTGGGAAGCCAAGTTAATTCCATAGCACTAAGTTTAGCTAATTATAAATTAGAGTATAAATTTATAATTGATTGTTGCATCCATGATGATATAGAATGAACTAGGGTTTTACTTTGTGTGAAATTGCATTTTGGAATTCGAGTAGATTTCGTAATGCATTTGTTGTACCATTAGAAATAGAATAGGAAAGAAATAAAACCAGAAAAAGAAAAGGAAAATAAGAAAGCTCCTAGGCCACTTGGGCCGATTTTCTCTAGGCCCGAGCTCCCCCACTTCTCTCCCCGGCCCAACTCTCCCTCTCCCCTCCTCTTTTCCCGGCTCGCTAACCACCGCGGCCCACCGAGCAACCCGCCTCGGCCCCCGCCAGCCCGAGAGCCCACGCCGCAGCCCAAGCCCGCACGTAGGCCCGCACCTAACCCTAACCGCGTCCGCCGCCGCCGTCGCCTTGGCGTGCGCGCCACGGCCATCCTAGGGCACCGCGCCCTATAAGACGCCGACCCCGAGTCTCGTGCCTTCCTTTTTCCCACCCGTCGCCACCTCCCGCGTTCCCCAAAGCCCAACGCCGCCGCCTCCATTACCGCCGCTAGCCCGGCTCCGACGAGCCGCCGCAGAGGGTCCCGCCGGAGTCAACGACGCCGCGTCGAGCTCCGCACGGCTCCACCGCCCACTCCGAGTGCTCGTGCTAAGTCAATCCGACGACCGGAGCGCCGCTCCGACCACGCCGGAGCCCCGCCTTCCTCCCTCGCCGTCGTGAAGCCACCTCCGGCTCTTCCCCGTCTCGCGCGACACGCCGGTGAGCCTCCCCACGAGCCCCTCTATCTTTTCCCTCTGTTCTCGACGAATTTGGCGCACCCGAACGTCGGATCAACGAACGCCGGCGAGCTCCTCAATGGCGCCACCGCGACCGGCTCGCCGCCGGCGACTCAAAGCCGGTCGGACGCGATCCCGGCCGTTCGATCCGGAGCCAACGGCTCCGATTAGATCCCCGAAGGAGTACGCCTCCCGGTCTACGGTAGACCCATGGACCGCGCACCCGCCCCCGGTCCACGACCCCATAGACCCGGTCCACGGAATTTTCCGATTTAATTTAATTCGTTAATTCCCGAGTAATTGGTAGATTTGCACATAAACCCCTGTCGTGTAGTTTAATAGCGCATAGGTCCTCACATTTTTACATAAGCGACCCTAGCTTTATTTTTATTTAAGTTTTAATCCCTGTCGTGCCCTAGGACCGTAACTTTTGCAAACGGACCCCTGTAGTTATTTTTAATTATGTTTAGGTCCTGCACTTTTACAAAAACAGCCCTAGGTTTTTAATAAATTATATTTTAGTCCTGAACTTTTACATTTTAGTCCCTATACTTTCTGAAAATTACGAATAGGTCCCTGGACTTGGCTACTTTGCGAGATAGGCCTCCATAGTTTTACTATTTAACGTTTAGGTCCTTCTATTTATAAAATCCAACCATAGGTTTATTTAAATTCTGTTTTAATCCTTGTCGCATGCTAGGATTATAAAATTTGTAAATCAACCCTTGTAGTTTGTTAATTTTACGAACGTATATTTTGTGATTAGGTAAATTTACATGCTAACCACCTAAGTCTATAGTTAATTACGTTTATGCCCTTTATTTCATAAAAGTCACCCTAGCCTTCGTTTTAGTTACGTTTTCGACCTAATCTTTTTCGTTAAGACTTTTAGCTAATTGTTAAACTATTTCTAAGTCCTTAAGCCATATTTATTTCAATGTTTTAATTATGGCCTTTTTACAGAAACACCCCTAACCTTTTATCAAATTACGTTTACGCCTCTGTTTTCTCAAACCGCATTAAATCATGTTCTTTTGCAAAATGAACCTTGGTGTTTTATTAACCTATATTTTTATACCTTAACCTTTTTACACCCTAGCCATTGAACATTTCCATATTTATAAAATGATCCTTAATTTGCCGTTTTACGTTTTAAACCCTAGATCTTTAAACGCTCTTAACTTTTCACTCGTAACTCCGATTAAGCCGATTCTTGCGCTCACGTGACCGTAGTGACGAGTACTATTTATTAGTACTGTTTTCAAGGTCATTAGATATTGTTTGTTGTACTGTTTCTTAGTTTGCTTGTATGCTTGTTTCTTGCATGTTTTGTGTCGGTGTGACGTTAAATAGAAGAACGTACATTTCGAAGAACTCAAGAGCAAGACTTGAAGACATGAGCAGCAGAAAGGGAAACAGGCAAGTGTCCTTGATGCACATTGCGCCTACTTTCTTACTTTCCGAATTTACATTACATGCATTACTCGTTTAATTTGAATCCTATTTGTGTCATACCCTGTTCCCTATTCTACCTTGTCGCCTTCGTTTTGGTGTAGTATGTTAGGATGGGTACGTCATTGCTAGTTGCTTTTAATGGGGTTCAAACTGAACTAAATGCTAAGCTTGATTAATTATTTACTTGAACATAATGATCATGAATTGGGGGATGCTTTTTAGCAACATGGAACTTAGGTGATCCCGACAGGAGGATGTGGATGATGGTGCGGGAATGCACAGGTACTCGTAGTAGTACTATTGGGCTGCGGTAGTACCTGTTGGGGATCATAAGGACCGGTTCTTGGAGCGGCAACCCAGGACTTCCGCACAAAGCACGGGGCTGATAATGGGTAGGTAAGGTTTAGTACCGAGGTAGCTTCCGGCTCCGCAAGCGTCGAGGAAGGATGAAGGAAGAAGGTGTCTTCCGGATTCGGGCGAGGAAAGGCGGAGTACTTCAAGCCACGGTGCAAGAGGGGGCCTCCGGGTGATGCGTCACTTTTACGGCGGTGAAACCTTAGCATGGACGTTTTGCAAGCCGGGAAGTCCTTAGAAAAGACCTTGCGGTGATCTCTTGGCCTCATACCTTCGGAAGTGTGCTGGCATAATAGAGGTTTTAGTCACTCGAATAGTGATGGAATCACCGACCTGTGGGTAAAGTTGTGCAACCTCTGCAGAGTGTAAAAGCTGTTATTAACAGCCGTGTTCACGGTCACGAACGGCCTGGATCCTCACGAGAACTAGAGGGATGGTTTGGGTGGAGTAACCTTTTGGTAGCTACAAGCGGGGTAACTTGTAGTGAGGTGAGCTACGAGCGGGGTAACTCTGTAGTGTGGTTTCGCAAGTGGGGTAGCTTGCGTGGTTAACAGTGGGGTAACCCGTTGGTGCTTTTATCACATAGTAAATAGGTTGTTTAATTAACTTGACTAGTATAGGTGCTTCTATTGCAAACCCCGTGTCGGCTTTCCTTTTTATACAGACTTGCATGTCATTTTTCCCACACTTGCCGAGTACGACATGTACTCACTCTTGCTATTTCCTGTTGCTATACACTACCGCTCGCTCGTAAGCCGAAAGGAGGTACCTTGATGAAGACTACTACTAGGCGTGCGTTTCCCCGGTTGATTGCCTCGTGGCGTATGGAGTCTTCCGCCGAGTTTAGTTTAGTCCTTTGAGACATTTTAATAAAGTTATGTAATAAAGATACGTTTGAGACGATGTAATAAGTTATACTATGACATTGGTTATACTCGTTATTTCACTATTGTCTCTATATGTGTGATTAACCGATCCCGGCACACATATAGCTATGCATTCGGTCTTGGCCTTAAGACCGGGTGTGACAACTATGTACAGGAGTAGTGGTTCACCCGGTTCCGGGCGACTAGAACGGGCGCAGAGGACAGGTAGCGCTTGAGGTCTTGTAAGGCTTCATCGCCTTCCCGGGTCCACTCGAATTTGTCCGTCCTCTTCATCGGCTTGAACGAGTGGGAGAGCGCGTTCACCTAGGCGCGAGATGAATCGGCCAAGGGCCGCCATGCTCCCGGCTAGGCGTTGCACGTCCTTGAGCCGCCTTGGGGGCGGATTTCTTCGATGGCCCGGATTTTCTCGGGGTTTGCTTCGATCCCGCGGTGCGAGACCAGGAAGCCGAGTAGCTTCCCTGCTGGTACGCCGAAGACGCACTTCTCCGGGTTGAGCTTCACCCGGTTGCGGCGCAGATTGGAGAAGGTCTCCTCTAAGTCGAACGGAGAGACGGTGCCTTGCGGCTCTTAATGACCAGGTCGTCCACATACGCCTCCACGTTCCTCCCGATTTACGAGTCCAGGGTTAGGCGCATGGCTCGTTGGAACGTGGGGCCTGCGTTTTTGAGACCGAAGGGCATGCTCACGTAGCAAAAGCTCCCTGCGGGAGTCATAAAGCAGTCTTCTCCTCATCCTCCTTAGCCATACAGATTTGGTGGTACCCGGAGTACGCATCCAACATGCAAAGCGAGTCGCAGCCTGCGGTGGAGTCTACTACGGAATCTATCCGGAGCAGCGGAAACGGGTCCTCCGGGCACGCCTTGTTCAGGTCGGTGTAGTCCACGCACATCCGCATCTTGCCGTTATTCTTGGGCACGACTACCGGGTTGGCGAGCCACGTCGGGTGCGTGACTTCCCGGATGAACTTGGCCTCCAGTAGCCTCTTGACCTCGGCCCGGATGAAGTCTTCGCGCTCGGGGACTTGGCGCCTCGCCCGCCGCTTCACGGGTCTCGCGGCGGGGTCGACCTTGAGTTGGTGCTCAATCACCCTCCCGGGTATGCCCGGCATGTCCGAAGGATGCCAGGCAAAGATGTCGCTGTTTGCTTGGAGGAAGGTGATGAGCGCGAGTTCCTATTTCGGGTCGAGGTCGCCACCGATGGCGGTGGTCTTGTCCTCCGAGCCCCGAGTGAGATCTTCTTGGTAGACACTTCCCCGGAGCCGAAAGCTTTGCCCGCTTGGAGCCGGATTGCGCAGCGGGCTTCTCCGGGATGTCGCGCGCTCTCTTCCCGCCGGTGTCCTCCTCTCGCTACCATTTCGGCCGCCAGGATGTCCCCGAGGCAAGCCATTGCCTTGACGAGCATCCGCCCTCTCCACGATGACACCCTTCGGGCCCGACATCTTCGGCGTGAGGAACGCGTGGTGCGGGATGGCCATGAACCGGTTTATGCCGGGTCTCCCAATGATGGCGTTGTAGGGGAGGCCGATGTCCGCGACGTCGAAGAGGAGCTTCTCCGTGCGGAAGTTGTCCCGGTGCCGAAAGTGACCGGGAGCTCGATCCTCGCCCAAGGGGCGGGAGCTACCCGGGAGCACGCCGACGAAATGGCGCGAGGGCTGCAGCTCGGCACGCGCCCACCGCAGAGAGTCATAGACCTTCGGGGTGATAAGGTTGAGGCTCGCGCCTCCATCGATGAGGGTGCGCCCCACCTTCTTGTTGCGGATGGTGGGCGACATGTCGCTCTTGTCGAAGGTGATGGTAACGTCCGCCCACTTTAGCAGGGGAGCCGCGGCCTTGCCCTCGGTGATTGCGAGGACTTCGCGGCGAAAGCGCTTGGCCTCGCCTTTGGACGTGAAGCTCGAGGAGCCACCGCCGATCACGGCGATGGAGTCGTCCGCGCTCCGGTACGCCTCGACTTCCTCTTTCTCCTCCTCCTTCTCTTTCTCGGCCTTCTCGGCCGCCCGCCGCTCGTCGCGCCGCTTGATGCTCGCTTGGATGTAGCGACACTCCGACCGGTCGTGGTCGTTGGTGCGGTGGAAGTAGCACGCGAAAGTACCCAGGGATTTAGCCGGCGACTTGCCGCACCCGCGGGAGGTGGGCGTCGCGCCCCCGGGGGACGGGCCTCCGGCCGCGGCCACTTCTTCCGCCCTACGCTTGCGCGCGAGGTTCTTCTTCTGCTTCTTGGAGAGGGTGCCCCCGGACTTGGGAGAGGAGGTACCCGGGTTGGACTTTGCCGGCGGGTCGTGCCACGCTTGGGCTTCCGGCGACGGGCGCACTTGTCGGCCAACCGGAAGAGGTCCGTGACCGTCTCCGGCCGGTGTTCGCCCAGCTCGCCCGGGATATCCTTGTCTCGGACGCCATGGCGGAAGGCGGAGAGCACCCGGGAGGGGTCGATGCGCGAGGATGGTGTTGCGGACTTGACCGAAGCGCTGCATGAACGCTCGCAGCCGTCTCGCCCGGCTTCCGGACGATGCGGTCCAGGTCGATCCGGCTTCCGGACGCTTCGCCGTTCCTTGGAAGTTAGCCATGAACTCCCGGCACGAGCTCTTCCAGAGCCGATAGACTCCGGCGCCAGGTTCATGAACCATGACCGAGCCGAGTCCTTGAGGGCCGGTGGAAGTAGTTGGCCATGATGTCCTCCGAGCCACCGGCGGCTTTGACGGCGGTGGAGTAGATCTGTAGGAACTCGTCGGGGAGCGGTGCCGTCGTACCTTCTCGGAAGGTCCGGACGGAACTTGCCGGGCCACGTGACGTTGCGCGAGCGCTTTGAGAGGGCCGCGCAGCCCCCGAGGAACGAGGGGTCGAGCTCCTTTCTCTTACGCTTAGGGTGGCGCTCGGGGACGTCTCCGCCTCCGCGCCGTCGTGGTTCCGGGCGAGGTGCGCTCACGCTCGCGTCCCGCTCGCGCGAGCGCTCAATGCCGACGCGTGCATCTTCCCCTCACGGCGGCGCTCGTTGAGGTCGTTGCGCAGGTCGCGGTGCCCCTGCGCCCGCGGAGAATGGACGGAGAGCGAAGCCGCCGGCGGGCGCGTGTCCTTGGCGCGGTTGGCGCGGCGGTTGCCGTCGGTTAGTGGCTACCGCGGTTGGCGCGACGGCCCCGTCCGGCGCTTGGCTCCGCGCCGTATCCAGGAGCTTACTTACTCCGGTGAGCCACTCCTTTGCTCGCTCTCCCCGCCAGCCCCGCCGGCGGGTTGTTGAGCATGGTCTTCACGGCGGTCGGGGGTCGTCCCCTCTTCTTCCCGGAAGAGGCGACGCGCAGCTGGCGCGCTCGGACGCAGCGGCTCGACGGCTCGGCGTGGCGGTCGGCGCCGCGCTGGTCCTCTCGCTGCATGCTCGGCCGCCGAGGCGCCGGACGGTTGTTGTGGACGGAGCGGCCCGCGCGACGACGGTCGCGGCGACGGCGCCTCGTGGACGCCTCGGCCGGAGACGCTATCTTCCGTCCGCGGCGTGTCCGAGGATCTCTCGCATGGTTGCGTGGAAGTTCCGCAGCCGCGAAGCGAAATCTAAGATCCCCCCTACCCGGCGCGCCAAATGTCGGTGTGTGAGTACATCTCCAAATGGGGGCTCGTCAAGACTCCCTTCGGGTAGGTTCGGGGAAGGACGGATTTGCTCGTGCTTAGCGTAGATGATTCAAGCGAGCAAGAACGCGGAGGGATTACCCAGTGTTCGGGCCGCAATGGATGCGTAATACCCTACGTCCCGTTTGTTCGTGTGTGTATTCGAATGTTCTTGTCTTTACACCGGAGTCTCCCCTCCTTTTATAGGGTAAGGAGAAGAGCACCGTACAAGTACCCGGAGGTACCCGGACACCCGGTGGGGTCCGGTCCTTCCCGAGATATCCCGACACGATCCCGACTAAATCCGTTGCGATCTCTTCTCCTCGGTTCGTGCTCCGAGTCTCTTCCATCCTATTGGTCGAGAGCCCTCCCGGCACCGTAGCCGCGCGGCTTCCCGAGACGCGGCGCACGGGGAAGACGCGCGCACGTCCCGTCGGGCTGCGACGTCGCCACGAGCACTCGAGTGCCGCATTAACTCCGGGTGGTTGGGGCGTCGGAGGAAACTACCGGGAAGCTTCGTCCCCCGACGCTCCCGCTCCTCCGGTCTTCATGGGCCTCGTGGGCTTCATGGGTCTTGTGGACTTCCTCATCCGCGGGCGCCGTCTTCGTCCATGGGCTGGAAACGGCCCATGCCCGGTTAGGGGACCCCCGATCCCCCTACACCGACAGTCACAAAACTCTCGCAGCCAATTTAAATAACTTAGTTACTTGTATTGCACATGCCAATTTAAATTCAAATAATAGTAAAGACTTATTTCGGTGCACCTCCATCCAACAGACTAGTCGATAGCGGAGGACAAGAAAAAAATAAGGTGTGGCGGAATGCATTCAGATGCTAAAAAGTTGTAATGATATTATCAGAATATTCATTGAACCAAACAACTGAACTATTTCCTTTTGTAGAAACACCAAGCAGCAGCAGTAATTTAGATCAAAATGGAAGAATGTAAAGGAAAAAAAGAACTTGGCCTTACTAGACTAAGAGCGGGTGGCACTGGTGGAGTGGTGGGAAAGAAACAAGGTATGGCAAGAGCCCCACCTTGCAAGGTATGGCAAGAGCCCCACCTTGCCATACCGAGTCCTCCGCCACCGAGACTAGTGACTCATTGACAATGGATTATAGTGAATCATAAGGTTATTTGGAAACCTTAAAATGCCTTTGACATGGGATATTTTTTTCTGCAATATTTGTTTTCCGGAGTTTTACTGACTAAATATAATTTAGCAAACAAGATATGCCATGGAAGGAAATCATGTTGCTTCTACACAAAGGATGAGATAATTCAACACCCTTTCGTAACGTCGTTTTGTTACCTTTCAAGAGTTGTATATGCTACTTTCAATTTAAAACCATCTAATAGCTTCAATCATGTGTTTGGGAGTTTCTTGTTGAGGTGGGTACAAAATTAAAAAGACAAAATGTTACTGGGAGCATCAGCTCTATGTTGGGTTTTGTAGTCGAGTAGGAATGACATGTTTGATAAATTTCTAATTGAAACTTATGTGCATGTACTATATTGGAAAACATGCTCGTACGTTGTGCTTCTAGTAGTAGCAACTACAGTACAACTGAGCAAATACATGGTCCGATGTTCATGTTGAAGCCTTTAAACATGGTCATGTACACATTTTTCGCCAACCAATATTTTGTAAAATGACCCAACCTTGGCAGCAAGCACACCAAGCACTCAATGTTAACACACCTTCAGTAAGCAGATGGCGGCGCTCGATAGGATTCATCAGTATAACAGCAAATCATGAACCTACAAAGAGATTGTGGGTCAATGTGACTTCAATATAAGAAAATTGATACATAACATGATCCATGTTAAAATATAAGGTATTTTTGTCTGTGGTGTGCTCTCAAAATGTGATTTAGTCTAGAAGACACTACAAAATTAGTTTTGTCTAACAGACACCGTGAATTAGTGAATTTTATGTGGCCCTTCCGGACAAATTGGTAAAATTATGAATTGTCTAGGAGACACTGGAAGACGATGTCTCACATACAATTCACCAGTTCACGGTGTCGACAAAAATAAATTCATAGTGTCTTCTAGGATAAATTATACTTTGGGAGTATCCTACACACAAAGATCATGAGAAGGTTCTCACATTATACATCACCTATGGGCATATGCTCGCTGTACTCACTGAAATATTTACCTAAAATATATGTTTATCCAAAAAATATTTACCTGAAACATATGTTTATCCAAACCTGTTGCGTGATAACGATTGGATGGAGTGGGCTAATGACCGTTCTACTCTTGGGTAGCAATTTTCGTAATTTATTCACCACCTAGCCAATTGACGAGCAGCATCGCCCTGATCTGCACGCCGGCGAGGCCGGTGCCGGCGGCGCGCGCGGCCATGTGGTGCGCGATGTTGCCGCCGGCGCTGACCCCGAGCAGGAACACGCGCGACAGGTCCCCATGCTCCGCGACCCACGGCTCGGTGGGCCCATCGCCGGGAGTCGTCGCGGCGTGGGAGGCCACCCAGTTGAGAGCCTCCCACGAGTCGTCGTGCGCCGCGGGCAGCGGGTGCTCCGGCTCGAGGCGGTACTCTGGGGAGACGATGAGCGCGTTGGCCTCGGCGGCCAGGCGGTTGAGGTACAGGTGCGTGGGCCGGTGCGCCGTTGACCCGATCACGAAGGCGCCGCCGTGGTAGTACACGACGACGGGGAGCTTGTTGGCCTTGGCGTCCCCGGCAGCTGGGAGGTAGTGGCGGGCCCAGAGGCCGGAGGTGTGGTTGATGACCACGTCCTTGGACTGGACTCCGGTGCCGGCGGGATCGGCGCCAGCGGGGAGGGTGTCGTCGGCGCCGAAGCGGACGACGCGGCCACTCTTGAATTGTTGGAGTGGAGGAAGGGGCGGAAGTCATGCGCCACCACGGTGTCCGGATCCATCGTGGCGATCTCTCCGCCCCTCATTGTGGTCGTCAGAGTTCGGCTGCTAGTATATGAAGTGAAGTGCTCTGACCTCTGATTAATGGAGACGGAGATCGGGGAACCACCAAACGTCGGCAGACGTGATGGAAGCTTGTATTTTTAATGCGGACAAAGACGGACACGGTGTACTATAATTGTGCCTGAACAGAATAACACTGCGTTACGTTTTGGAGGCCGTCGAGATCTTATCTTCCTCTGGTAGTCTTGCTGCACAACGTCATCGTCAGGGAGAAGCGAGCCCCAAACCGCAGCAGTTCAGCCACGACGCCCGGCGATGAACTCGGCGACCTTGTCCGTCTCCCGCTGGGCCTTGCCGCTCCTGGGGTTCCCGACGACGTGCACGTGCGCCACACCCTCCGTCACGTACACCTCCACCTCCCCTCGCCACCCGCACCGCCTCAACCCCTCCGCGTACGCCACGGCACGGTCACGGAAGTTGTCATTCCCGGCAACGGTCACCAGCACGCGCTCCCCGGCCATCCCGCGCCACAGCTCCGGCGCCGCGAGCGGGTTCACGTGCGGGTCGTCGATGCCGTACCGGCCGCCGCACACCAGCGCCCACGTCTGCTCCAGGCCCTCGCGCGCCCACCGGTCCCCGGGCTCCGACCCGACCGGGTCCTTGCCCCAGAAGTACGGGTTCAGGAGGACCAGGCCAGCGATGCCCGCGTCGGGGGAAGTAGAGAGCGGTCCGATCCGGCGCGGACCGCGACATTGTGCGCGATGTTGCCGCCGGAGCTGTCCCCGGCGAGGAAGATCCGCGTGGCGTCACAGTGGTCCGCGAGCCACGTCACCGGGCCGGAAGACGCGCGGCAGTTGGAGGCCGTCCACCGCAGCGCGGCCCACGCGTCGTCGTACGCGGCGGGGAGCGGGTGCTCCGGAGCGAGGCGGTAGTGCACGGACACGGCCAGCGCGCGCGCCTTGGCGGCGAGGGCGTTGAGGAACGCGTGGTAGAGCGGCGAGAACGGGGACTCGATCACGAACGCGCCGCCGTGGAAGTAAACCAGCACGGGCAGCTTCGTCCTCCGGTTCCTCCTCGCCGGCGGCAGGTAGAGCCGCGCGGTGACGCCGTCAGAGATGGTGGCGTCCGCGGACGCGACGCCCGTGACCGCGTCCACGCCCGGCGGGACGGTGTCGGTGCCGTGGAAGCGGCGGACGCGCCCGCTCTTGTGCACCAGCACGTACGGCCGGAAGTCGAACACGACGGGGTCGGCGGGGTCGCTGGCAGTGTTCGTGCCGTCAGATGCCCTCGGGCTTTCCAAGTGAGACTTGGCGCCGGCAGCTTCTGCGGGCGCGGCAGCATCACCTGTTACCGGGGACTCGTCGGTCACGTCGACCCTGGCCGCGCCACCGCCTTCGTTTGCGACGGCGGCAACGTCCGAGGCCAACGCCTTGTCCGTCGTGGCAGTGGCGTCGTCAGAAGCTACACTGGCTGTGGCGCGGTCCACTACCACCCGCAGCGTGCCGGCGGCGGCCTCCTCGCGGACGGTGATGTCCAGACTCGGCGGCCTGCTGGACAGGTAAAGGAAGGAGGAAAGGAAGAGGAAGGGGAACGCGAGGCTGACGGATCCCCTGACGCAGGAACGCCACTTCGACGCCATGCCCAGTGCCTGCGCCACTCCGTTCCCTCCCAAATCCTAGCAGCATTTCACTATTGGTGCCTGGAAAATTGTTGCGTTGCGGTCGGTGGAACGCCAGATGTGATGGCCGGATAAGGCTTGGACACGGACACTGAAAGCAAATCTGCAGTGCGCTCGAGAGCGTGAGGCAATGATAGCGCCAAATCGTTCGGTGCGTCGTGGGCCAGGTGGTGCCCGTGCAGAGGCGTGGGACAGAGATCAGATCATGGCGGTTGGCACGCGGTGAAGTTTTCGCCGTGCCACGGAAAGGCGTCCGTGCAAGTGGGTGGCGACCGGCCGTGCATTTTGCAGTGGCCAGCAGCGCGGTTCAGGCATGAGCTGGAGATTGCAAGTCCACGGTTCACGCTCATTCGTAGGCCATGCAAAGCGACGACGTGCCACGCGGTGGGGCGACTCGTGTCGTCCGTGGTGCTGCCACCGCTCGTTTCAACGAGGTCGTGTCGCACTAGTCGGCGCTTCAATGTTTGCGGCAGCTTGTTACTTATCACTCACGTTCCACGATGTTACAGGGTAGGTAGGGCTCGCGCCCGCCGAAGCTGCTACACGGAAACAATTGCGTGCGATGAAGGCGGCGACGCGCTGTCCAGTCCATCATCTCCGCGGCCACCTCTGTCACTGGCTGCTGGACGTGATCCTCCACCGCGGTGTCCACCAGCCCGGCCTTGCCGCGGACGTCGGGGCCAGCCAGCCTCGGGTCGTCACCCCGGTCAAGCGTCGTCGTTTCCCGTCATGAAGAA
Source organism: Chloris gayana (assembly GCA_031894775.1). Lineage (NCBI taxonomy): Eukaryota > Viridiplantae > Streptophyta > Magnoliopsida > Poales > Poaceae > Chloris > Chloris gayana. The sequence continues at coordinate 77,758 of JAUNZO010001091.1, forward strand.
CGGATTTTCTTCTCCATCTTCGTGGGACATGGTGCATCAGGATCCCGCCCATGATCTCCACGCCCGGCCGGCGGGAGCACCGCCGTGCGCCCGTTCTCACGGCGCGTTGTTGGCGTCCGCTCCTGGTGTGACAGTTTTCATCAGATAGCCATTATATATTTGATGATGAGCAACGGTGAGCTGCATAGCGGTAGCGCCCGCTATATAAGTCAGCTGGTTAAGTCGGCGCTTGATGCAACGTGCACTCTCAAAATGTTCCTGCTTCCATTCTAGACTGACACACGGCAACGGAAAATTGAAACCCTTGTGGCCTGAAAAATAAACATACAAAAAGCCAAATAGCTAGTAGTAAATAGCCTGGTGGCCTGCATTCTGTTCACCGGCAAACCTTTCCGTTCTCTTCAGTCTTCACCTGTCAACCTTGGCTGGCTACTCAAGAGAATGGAATGAGTTGTAGGCCGGTACCTCTTTGTACGTACAGAACCAAATTGTAAACCTAGCGATCGGTTTTTTATCAGTCACCTTGCACCTCACACCTGCCGCATAAAACTATGTCCAGAATCCAAGTGCGTGTCGCGCCAGTATTCAGAAGAAGGAAGGAAGGATGTCCAAAATGATGATGGTAGGCGCCGTTCTGTTCCTCCTGGCCGTGGCGGAATCAGGATCCGCAGCACCATTTCCCAGCGTCGACACTGCCGCCGCTGAACCGCAACGTGCGCCGCCTCCGTCCCTGCCAGGCTGCAACCATGCGGCAGGCCGGAGGTGACACCGCTATTCGGCCCTCCACCGAACAACAGAACGGAGGCCGCCTCTGGCTGTGCCACTGCACTCACCGGCCTGACGAGCTGCAGTGACTTTCTGGGCGGCACCCAGGACGCGGTGCCGACGGCGCTAGGGGCTTGTTGTGGTGACTTTCGTAATCTTCTCAACCGGTCCTCCTCCGACGCTGAAGGAGGAACGCTTCTTCACTGCATCTGCCCAGTGATGCTCCGGCAGGTGAACAGGGTTCTTCAAAGGCCCATCGACGTACTGCGCGTGAGCTATCTCCCCGTTGCCTGCGGACTGCTTCTGCCGCCTCAAGTGATGTTTCTTTGTAACAGTAAGGAGGATTTCTTTCAGTTCAGTGCTTCAATTTACTCTGTACTGCTTTACTTCTAGCTAACAACAGTCCTTCGCAGCGGGAAGAGCAGATGCCCCTTTGGTCGAGAAGTTCTCAGAGCTATGGGCCTGATCAAGCGAAGCGTGGAGGTGGGCCGGATCAAGCGAGAAGTGGAAGTTGGGCCTGATCATGGGACACTTAAATATCAAGATTAAATATAGGTGCTACTAGTAGCCTCCAAAAGTATACTGAACGTCAAGATTAGCTTGATGGTGGTACGATATTAGCCATCAGTTCATCACAAGTACCTTGTAGTAGTTCAAACAACTATATATTTAGTATTCGAATGGAATGACCACTCTATTGTGCTTGAACGAAGTACCACTTCATTGCTAAATTGTTGTAATCTGTTGACTTTTTTCTTATGTTTGATCATTTGTCTTATTCAAATAAATTTTAAAAAATATGATATATTTTGTTAGAATATGTTTTATCATTAAAGAAACATAAAATATAGCATATAACTTTTTATATTTGAAAGAAATTTTTGAATAAGACGAATGGTTAAACGTCACTGAAAAAATCAATGACGATAAGAATTTAGTAAAAGAGGGAGTATTTTGTACGAGACAGACTTTCGCCCTGTTCGGCGGCGCTGGGCTGGCATAGAATCGGCTGGGCTGCTGAGCTGTCCAGCGCCAGTCCAGCCGAGACGAACAGCTGAAGTAATCGGATTGAACGTCGCGATTAAGCGTAGCTAGTCTGGCTGGTTCGGCTGGGCTGGCTCCAGCCAGCCGCTGGTCACTCCAGCCAGCCAGCCGAACAGGGTCTTTTACGTGCAGTTGGCGCGCTCTCATCCAAAATCCCGGCACTAGGAGCTAAACACGAGCCTTTTAAATTTTCAATTCTAGCACCCATCGTGCGATCTTCCGAAGGTCATTATGAATACTAGCAGCAGTGCAGTACACACGCATTGAAGTCCTACTGCTAGCTATACAACTCTCGGTCACCCTTTTTCTTCTAGACGGTATTCCCTCGCTTGGACACAGCTCGTGACGGAATTTTCTTACACATAAGAGTCTGTCAGAGCTTCAAGAGTCGAGTGGAAATTCGAAAACAACTTAAATTCATTATGGCTCCTGTTCCGCAACAGTTACAGTAAATTCGAAGTCAAGGTCGAGTAATGAAGGCAGCGACGCGGTCCATCATCTCCGCGGCCGCCTCCATCGCCGGCTTCTGTAGGTGGAACACGTGTTCCTCCCCGGGGTGTCCAGCAGCTCGGCCTCGCCACGCCACCCGCTGTCCAGAAGCGCCGCGTAGTAGGCGCGCCCCTTGGACGCCAGGAAATCCTCCCCCGCCACAGCCACCAGCACTCGCTTCGCCGGCAGCAGCGCGAGCGACGGCGCCGCCGCGGATGTCGGGGCCAGCCTCGGGTCGTCCACCCGGGCGTCGTCGTTCCCGGTCATGAACCTCCACTCGCGCCGGATCCTGTCCTCCAGCTCGGGTCCCATGGTGTTCGACGCGTCCCAGAAGTAGGGATGAATAAGCATCACGCCCTTGATCGCCGCGCCCGGCGAGGGCAGCCCCTCGGCGGCGGCGCGCATGGCGACGTTGTGCGCGATGTTAGCCCCGGCGCTGTCCCCGGCGAGGAACACGCGGGAGGCGTCCCCGTGCGCGGCCAGCCACGGCTCATCGGGGCAGGCGAGGACCCACTTGAGCGCGGCCCACGAGTCGTCGTAGGCCGCCGGGAGCCGGTGCTCGGGCACGCGGCGGTAGTCCACGGACACCGCGACGGCGCGCGCGCGGGCGGCCAGGGCGTTCAGGTACCGGTGGTACCCGACGGAGGCGGCCGACTCGACCATGAACCCGCCGCCGTGGAAGTACACCACGACGGGAAGCTTTTCTCCCGTGGCCATGACCGATGTCGGGAGGTACAGGCGGGTGGAGAGGTTCGTGGCGGCGTCGATCGTGACGTCCTTGGAGGCCACGCCCGTGGCGGTGTCCAGGGAAGCGGGCACAGTGTCGTTGCCGATGAGGCGCTCGATGAGGCCGCTCTTGTAGAGGCGGATGAATGGCAGGAGCTCGACGGTGACCTCGTCGTCTCCGGCGGTGGCGGCCGCGTCCCGGGAAGGGGAAGCCATCACGGTGTGAGAGGCGGGGGCGGGGCTGTGTTGGTGAGCGGTGGCTGTTTGCGTAACTCGCCGATGTATATCGTGCTTTCGTGGGAAAGTTGTCCTTTTCTACTCCAAAAGTTTTTTTTCCTCCATGAAATGGAAGTATCCTTGCGGTATGGAGTCAACAAGACAGTGTCGTGTAGCAGTAGATCTGGACTTTGCTGAAAGTGACGAATGACTATTTTTTTTAGATAAGGAGTGGTGAATGAATATATCCAAGGACGTGGCTTCCGTGTAGTAAATTTTTTTTTTGAAGGAGCTCCACTCCACGAGGACCTCTGCGTCGCGGGAAATCATCGGGATAAAGCTCTGTTCTTACAACTCTGAGCTGTAAATAAAGGGGTGTGGCTTTCTTGCTGGAAGTTTTCTACTCCCCACTTTTTGGTGAAGTATGGTACTACTCCAAAAGTCCAAAGTCTCCAATTTTTCTACTTCCCCACATTTTTTGTGACAAATAAGTTTGTGTTCGTTGAACTAGTGAGTGCCAGGTGACGCGAGTGGCGCGCTGGCGACAGAGTCCACGCCGACAAGCTTATGTCTTAATAGGCAGCTTTCATAGGGTTAACGTCTTGTCAATTGCGTGTTGATGTCTAAAACTAATTACGATCTGTTAGACAAGGACTATTTTTGTTGGGTTTCTCTGATATGGATATCTATATAACGTTAACTAAATACTGTAACTTAAACTAGGCTAAAGGCAGTATTAAGTACGGATGTCTTTGCTCGGATGTCTTTGCCTTCAAATTGGAAATGTAAAAGCTGCAGTAAAGTATATGAATAAAGGTAAAGACAGAATGATACATGAACAATTTTGTTAACTTGTAAAGATTTAGTAGTGATCCAGTTCGTCTTAAAAAAAGGTAGTGATCCAGTGTTCGAGGTGATGCGATGATCTCTTGAACTTCTGCAGTACTCAGTTTCGGTACTGCACTCAATCTATAGAAATGGCATCCAGTAAAATCTATAGAGATGTGGGGAGGTAGAAAAATTCCTTTATGTCAAACAGTAAATCTATAGAAATGGCATCCAGCAAATCTAATTCCTTTATGTCAAACATACACAGATGTTTTTATGAACCAGCAATTGGCAAACAAAAGTAGACACAAAATATCATCATACCAGGGAACAGGATAGGTCAGTGAAACCAAAGAATTAACTTGAGCCATTAATTGCTTGAGATAATTGCCAGCCTTTAATTCGATAACCTACTCCTATCAACCATCATTCAGCCTAAACTAAAGCTATCAGCTAGACTACTAAAGGATGAAAAGAAAAACAGTTTTTTTTTTGGGCTGGCAAAAATGTGCAAAATTCAGTTAATAAGTTGTACACTTTACAAATCAACTTCTGCAGGCACTAGGCAGGCAGCTTATGCACTGATGACGCCTGACATCCATGGCACAACGACAGGAGCAGTCGGGTGGGAATCTCTGTATGGCTCAGAATACCGATCTTTGAAATTTAGTTTAGGATGGTCAGCCTGAAAGAAAATGAATGAGCCATGAATGACTGAGTGAGACCAAACATGTAAAATAACTGCTTCCCTCACAACACCACCCCTAGTACTAGACTACAGGCACCTTCAAAATATTTTAGATAAATCCAATATTGACTTAAATTCATGCATAATTTCTTACATGCCCAAAACAAAGAATCAGAAAGACGCATTTCGTTTCTTAAAAAAAACGAAAGATGAATTTATACCATGATATACAATACATTCAAGATAATAACTGCAACTGTAATCCAGACTGCCAACCATGATGGGCAAACGTGATCAAACATTGGCTTTCTGTGTTGCATACTGTTAGTTTTCTGTCCAAGTAGCTAGGTTTTGTGTTAAAGACTGCAAAAATATGCTGTGATACAAAGCAAAGGATTACATATTTCTAAAATGGTGTCCCAGGTAACACATATGATCAGGTACAATTCCAGTTTCTACCATCAATCAAGTGATAGGCAGTCAACAGGCTTAAGAGGTATACATGATAACTTATACAGATGCCCACCGACTACAATTTCATGTGTCCTCCCGTCGCTAATAAACAAATACCAGGAGCTTTTGTGTCATAATAAGACACAAAACAATGATACCCCCAGGAAACAAGATGGGTAATGTAATACTTTCTGAGCTAACACCACCAGATATGCACAATTACCCTTATGTCAGTTGCAACAGTTAAAAATACATACAGAGATGGCAGCCCGGGCATACCTGTTTCAACCAACACTCTTGATGTTTGTGTTCATATTTGTCAGGTGAGTAGCATCCATATTCTGATGGACAGTAAACCCAAATATTGCATTTCAGTGCACCTGGTTTGGCCCTCTTAGCCTGATCTATACAAGCTTGACAGCAATCTGCAGCACTTTCTTTGTGGTGTGTTAAGCCCCATCTAACAGCGGTACCACCATAATCAGTATGCACTTCGGCATTGCATTCAGGGGGCAAAGGTGGACCAGGTATGATCTCTTCTTCTGCAGCATTAGCAACAATAAATAAAACATTATTCAATGTTCCTAGAAGCACTAATGAAAATCGTTTAAATTTCACACCAAAAAAAAAAACAGTTTGGCAACATTTGACGGCAGAAAGGACATAGCTCAACAGAATCCAAGCAACATGAATGGTATAATGAAAATAACCTTCTGGTGCATTCTCAGGTTTATCCTCATGCTCAATGTGATATAAACTGAGAGGTATCCAAAGACCAGTGTCCTCCAACAGTGCTTGCCAGTTAAATTCTAAGGCTCTCTTTAGTAGTCCTAAATATCAAATCATATGACACTTAGGTAAAAATGAGCATAAACATAGGAAATTATTAGTCATCACAGTAACTCCAACTAAAGTTCACATACTTGATTCTTCGCTGGAGAGGCCTAGATTTGATACATTCAGAGCAGATGAACTTCTGATGTCTTTAAGCTTCTCAATCCGCCATGCTTCTACAGCTTCTAGTCCACATTAAAAAAAGGAAAGAAAGGTTCAATTTCAGGGAAATAATTTCATAATACAAGTCATGTCTTTAGCACACTAAAAATATTGATTTATTCTTGCAATTAATAATAAAGCGACTCCCACAGATAAAACATGTGATCATCAAACATTTTTCAATGTATATTTAGTGTAGAGAATTAATCTATAAATCTAAACTAAGTAAAGAATCAAATGTAACACAAATAGGTAGATAGCAATATAGCACTTGATACCATTAAGCACCTCATGAAATTGACGTGTCATTATTATTCCCATTCACATGACCACATCTTGAAAGAATGCCCTTTTAAAAGGAGATTGTACTTTAGCTAGTCTAGGCGACTACTCTAATCATGCCAATCAGTAGCATTGAATAATATAAAACTAAAACTTAAAAGGAGACAAAATTCAGTAACTGAAGATAATACCTCAACAAAGGAAACAGCACATGAATGCAAACTCCATGAGAAGTGCACTGGAGATGTAGGCAACCATATGGTATCAATAACTTTTGGCCAATTTATCAAAAGGGTGCCACAGGATGATAGCCCAGTGTTTTGCAAAAGCATGATTTAAATTTATTGCTTTCATGTGACAATACTAAAGCAAGGTCCATGGGAATAACAAAGCTCAAAAGGCACAATTGGCAAGAAACAAATATGCACGGTAAACGGAAGCAACATAAATATTACCCTTTATAGAGGACCACAACATTCCAACCTACAGTACTGATACACGGTGCAACAACTCCAACCTAATATGTGAACTAAAAAGGACTGACCACGAAATCAATCAAATAAAAAAAATTACAGACCTCGTTGCTCAGTGCTATTCCTGTCCTCCCCAAATCACGCAGCCTCTGCAAAATCTCATATGAAATCTTCTGCTTCAGCTCGAGTGGCAGCTCCTTGCGCCTCTTCGCCTCCCTTGCAAACATCTTACGCAGTTTCTTCACCTAGGCACACCCAATCCCAAATCGAAACAAAAAAAAAAAAGCTTCAGAATACCGCTGGTACATTTAATAACTTCGAAATCGAATCCCAAGCATACGAAACTATACAGATTGAACATACAGTTTCAACGAGCTCCACAGGCTCAGCGGCGCGGCGAATCTGAATCGATTCCTCCACCCACCTCACCTGCTCCTTCGAATACGTCACCTCCCTCGCTGAACCCACAGAAGTTACCGAGATCAAAACAAGGAATAAATCCATCACTGAGCTGAGAACAAACACGACTTACATTTGGGTGCAGAGGCGAAGTGGCCGGGTGGATAGAGCGCGCGGGCCACGAGGAGCGCAGCGACGAGGTTGCCCAGGCAGACGGCGACGGCGGCGTGGCGGCAGGTGCACCATCTTGCGGTGGCGGCTGCGCGGCCGCCAAGAGGCAAGACCCTCACCATCTCGCCGCCACCGGAGCCATCTTACCGTCGGCGGCGACTGAAGCCGGTGAGCTGAGCTCCGCAGCCTCGCACTAGGGTTCACCGCGCGCCTACGCCTCCAGTTGTGTCACCCACACCACGCTGCAGCGCAGCGGGCGGTGGTGCCGTGGTAGTAGCAGAGAGCCAGAGAAACGCGCTCGATGTTCGCGTTCGCGTGTCCGTGTTGCCGCTGGGGGCGGCGCCTCTTGGAGAGGAGACAGGTGAGGCGAGTTGAGCGGCGGCCGGCTGGTGAGTGGTGACACGACTGGCCGCCCACTTTTTACCCCGAGCCTCTACCCCTGCTAACCGACAGGTGGGTCCGGTACCGCACTCACGCGAATCTTTGTAGCGTCTTGTTGCAGACGCGCGCCACGGCGCAGGGAGGAGCTGCACGGCTATGTGCTACGGCCTATCCGGATTAGAGAAACTCGAGAAGGAATGAACGATAGTCAATGGTTTGATTATGATTCGTGCACAGCAGCGTCTGTTTTAGAACTGCAAATTGATGGGTCATTGTTTAGAGCATGTGGCTTAGGGCATCATCGTGCGGACTGATGAAACATGTTTATACAGACATGACACATTTCTGCTGTAATCTTGACTTTGACCTTGCAGTGGTGGAGGATCCAGTTCTGCTCACTTTGGATGGGACTGGAACAGGATCGTGGTGAACATGGATTACGATGTGTTCGTTTTTTTTCTAAATTTTAGAGCTGTCACATCAAAAATAATCTTATTATTTAAGAGTATTAAATAAAGTTTAATTATAAAACAAATTACAGGTCCCTAGACTAATTTACGAGACGAATATAATGAGGTTAATTAAGTCGTGATTAGAAGACAGTTACTGTAGCATCACTTTAGCAAAATATAGATTAATTAAGCTCATTAGATTCATCTCGAAAATTAGTAGCAATCTGTCAATAGGGTTTTGTCATTAAATTGATCGAAATATTTATAAATAATAAGATTCTCTTCGATATGACAGATGCTTAAATTTTAGAGGAGAAACGAACACACCCTTAGTGATTCAGCAAAGCTGAAAACATGTCGGGTTTGCAGCAGCCATGATTACAGGTCGTGGACACCATATAATATAGCGCCGTAGCCGTGAAAACGGGCACAATACAATGCGCATAATAATATCACAAATGCAGGATTTCCTTGGGATTGCGGGAATTTCCTGCATTTTTTCTGTTAAATTGAATTGATTCTTGTGAAATTTACTATGAATTTCCTGCATTCTAAAAGAGTTCAAGTATTTATGCTATTGATCAAAATAAAGACATCAACGTTAACCAATAAATCTATAAATGAAAACAAATAATTTAAATAGAAAAAAATCACAATAGGTGGTGATGACCTCTTGCAATCACCGATATCTCACCAATATCTGCAAGCCATTTCCACTCTAAATGAGCTTCTAGTTTGAGTTGTCCAAGCTAAATGAACGTATTTTTGTTAAACCAGATAACAAAATATAGTACCAACAGCAATAATGGAGTTATGAGAAAAAAAAAGGACCACATCCGTCAAATGGCAGGAGTAAAAACTAAAAAGAGCATCGCTCGCAAAAACAAATAAGAGAGATTCAACCTCTCGGCACAATGTTGTAACAATAGTAACGGAAAAAATATCGTAACAATTTCAGTCAGTACGATGCAGACCACCAGGCACCAGCCTTTGAGGCATTTCCGCGAACAGGTAGCGTGCACGGCAATGGCTGGTGAGGCCGCAAGATCATCCAGCAGCCCAAACACAGAGACATCACAGAGCAAACACGAGGGAACTCTTCTGGAGGTAGCAAACCTAGTTGTCCTCCGTGGCGGCCGCCGCTGCGGCGGGGGCGGGGTGAGCGGTGAAGATGCGGCGGAGGTGGGACGCGAGGGTGCCCGACTTGTCGGCGTCGGCCTCGCGGCGGAGCGCGTCCTGGAGGTCCGTCATACGGTGGGAGAGGTGGTCGCGCTCGCGGCGGAGGTCGGCGGTGTCGTCGGTGAGGTCGCGGAGGCGGTGCTTCTGGCCCAGGGAGCGCAGACTCATCATGAAGACGCCCGCCATCAGGAACAGCTGCACGAACCCGTCCTTGCGCTTCGCCGCGTTCGCCAGCAACCCCAGCGGTCGCCGCCTCCCGATGCCGCCGTTGACGTCCGCCATCTTTTTCCCCGCTGGTTTGGCCCTCTGATTTTTCCGTGGGACGGGAAGGAGGAAGCAGGTATGAGAGTTTCCAAGGGCTCAGCCTGCATAAAAAAAAATCTTCTGTATTGTGGGTCCAATGGCTTCTGTTTGGGCTTCTGTCTTGGCAACTATATTTAGGGTGTGTTCGTTTTCTGAGTCTAAAATTTATAGCTGTCACATTAAAAATAATTTTACTATTTAAGATTATTAAATAAATTTTAATTATAAAATAAATTACAGATCTCTAGATTAATTTACGAGACAAATCTAATGAGGTTAATTAAGTCATGATTAGAAGACGATTATTATAATATCACTTTAGTAAAACATAAATTAATTAAGCTCCTTAGATTCATCTCGAAAATTAGCACCAATCTATCAATAGGGTTTTGTTATTAAATTAATCAAAATATTCATAAACAAGAAGATTCTCTTTGATGTGACAGTGCTAAATTTTAGAGGTTGGAAACGAACAGGGCCTTAGAGTGTGTTCGTTTCCTGGGGTCTAAATTTTATAGTTGTCACATCAAAAAGAATCTTACTCGTTTAAAAGTTATAAATAAAGTTTAATTATAAAATAAATTACAGAGCCTCTAGACTAATTTACGAGACGAATCTAATGAGATTGATTAAAGTCATTATTAGACGATCGGTTATTGTAGCATCACTTTAACAAAACCTAAATTAATTAAGCTCATTAGATTCATCTCGAAAATTAGCACTAATCTATCAATAGGGTTTTGTCATTAAATTGATCGAAACATTCATAAATAGTAAGATTCTCTTTGATGTGACATTGCTAAATTTTAGAAGGCAAGAAACGAACGAGCCTTAGCGAGCTTACGCGTGGACGTCAAGTTTGTGGGCCTAATGGCTTCATGTCACGCTCCGTTTCACATCCCGTAAAAATACAGATTACCTCAAAATAAACGAGATGACTGAAAATTGCAAAAGCTTTCGATCAGCGGGTTAACGAGTCCGTGAATGTGCGAGTGTATTTCAAAAACAGACTCGTTAAGAAATTTTGTATAAATTTATAGTTTAAAATTTTTATATGGTTATATGTTTTTGTATAGCATA